>JAJOZX010000019.1:442500-517500 GCA_023014485.1 Bathynomus jamesi
TTGGATGCGTGTGGACTCCTCTTAAATGCTTCCTGGGCGATGGCATCCGGTGGTGCATCTTTCGAGTAATGAGCAGTGAACTTTCTTCTCACATCTGTTGTGATCTTTAGTTCTGCTAACCATAAAACACAGTTAACTCTTTCTTCTACTGTCGCCATTTTCAACCAGTTTCAGCGCCTATGCCTGACATGATCCGACATGAAATAAAATGAGGGAAACCGAAATAATTATTATGCGCTGATATGCTACTTACAGTTTGTTTCTCTCATTCATTGTCCATAAAAAGTTATTAAAGTTTAAAGTTGCACAAGGACTTTGTAATCACCTTGTATATACACAGGGTTATATATATATATATATTATATATATATATATATATATATATATATGCACTAAAATCACAAAATAACACGTGATCTTATTAATAAGCAAACAACCACAGGGAAAAGGAAACACAAAGTCCGAGCGCTTTCGTGATATATTCACATTATCAAGGAGGAACAGAAAATAGACAGAGATTACAAAGTAAATGAGTTAAATAGACAAGCAAAAAATTCACAATCGGCACCTCAAATTAAAGGCCTTAAAGCCCTCTAAAGATTTTTTCAATTGATAACATAATCTGTAGGCTGCTAAATTACTAAATATAAAAGAAGTATATAGATGAAATTAGACAAAAAAAACAATACAGAGAACAAAATTATTATAATGGTTATTAACACTAATATTTAATTAAAGCAGGCAATTAATTGGCAAGAATTTAATGAAAAACAAATAGATAACGTAGATAACAAATAGATAACATAATCTGTAGGCTGCTAAATTACTAAATATAAAAGGACTATATAGTTGAAATAAGACAAAACACCAGTACAGAAAACAAAAATTATTATAATGGTTATTAACACTAATATTTAATTGAAGCAGGAAATTAAGTGGCCAGAAATTAATGAAAACAAAGGGAATGGTGCCATCGTCTTACAGAATATTACAAAATTTTTTCTACAAACAGTCTGGAAAAATTGTTTTCCCAAAAGCAACCCAGTTGAAAAGTCCAATAAACCCCCCAGCAACCAAAGATTATACACGAAAGAAATATTACAATTAAAATAGACACATAAGAATGTTAACAGTTCTTACAATAATATTTATTTATTTAACCAGGGCAAACCATTAATTTGAGAGAACGCCCCTTCGATGAATTCCAGAGAATAGTGTTGCAGAAGCATATAGAAATTACTAAGATTGAAGTCGAAGAAACTTTTAAAGTTACTAGGGCGCGAAGATATAGTTTTGATATGGCAATTCCACCTGAATGGAAACAACGGTTACTGGACTATTGTTATAACAAACTTAGACGAGAATGTAGTGTAGTGGAAAGGAAACTGGATATTAAATTACAAATTCTAATTGAAAGAAGTGATTGGACTAAGGATGCTAACCCCGGATTTGTGATAAATTTATCAGATAAAGTGTTAAATAAAAATATGGTTACGGCTCTTGGATATGGAATAAATTTTTCAGCAGCTAAAAAGGAGGTGGACTATGTAGAAATAGCTAAGGCTTTCTGTAATTTAGAAAAATATAATGATTTACCTATAGAGGATGTGAATATTTGTAAAGGTATAGTATATAGTGCCATGTCTAAACCCTCTATTCCAAATTGTCCACAGAGGTTTTTCGACTCTTATGAAGCTTTAAGAAAAGATCAGAATCTACATATAACCAAAGCTGATAAATCAAATGCCTTAGTGATCCTCAATAAAGACGTTTATCTAGGAAAAATGTATGATCTTTTGAATGATGCGGACACTTACGTGAAATTAAGGAACAATCCCCTTGAAACTGTGAACAGTGCATTTAACAAGAAAATTAAACAACTTTTGAAGGGAAATGAAAGGTTACTTAAATAGTTTTTGAGTACTTCACCGTCATTACCCTATATGTATGGCCTGATTAAAACTCATAAGCCAAATAATCCCGCAAGGCCTATTGTTAGTTCTATAGGATCTATCCCATATAAGCTATCCAAATGGCTTGTCTCCATTCTTAATCCTCTCCTTGGCACAATTTCACAATCACACATAAATAATAATGTAGACCTGGTGGAAAAATTAAATAGTATCAGTGTCAATTACAATTTTAGATTGGTAAGCTTTGATGTTACCGCTTTATTTACAAGAGTCCCGGTGGAGGATCTATTAGTGTTTCTTTCGGAAGAATTGGTTAAGCATAATTTTCCATTACCTGTGGCTACAATTATAGAATTAATTAAGCTGTGCATAGTAGACTCAAAATTTGTGTTCAATAATGAATATTTTAGGCAGAAATTTGGTATGGCGATGGGAAACCCTCTCTCCCCCATTTTGAGTAACTTATATATGGAGTTTTTTGAAAGTAAGTTATTAAGGAAGATTCTGCCAAATTATGTTCCATGGTTTAGATATGTAGATGATGTTCTTTGTCTTTGGCCAGTGACTTTAAATCTCAATGAATTCTTACCCAAACTTAATAATTTAACTCCCTCTATCAATTTTACAGTTGAAATAGAAAAAGATTCTTCGATCCCTTTTTTAGATGTTTTAATATATAGGTCTGGAAAAAAGTTTAAGTACAATATTTACAGAAAACCCACTAATAATTGTTCCTATATACATTATTATTCTGATCACCACATTAATGTAAAACGATCCGTTCTTTCTACTTGTTCCTAAGAGGTCTACGAATTTGTAGCCCAGAGTTCATTGACGACGAAATTAGTAAAATATACAAAATTGCTTTTGATTTAAAATACCCAAAGAACTGCATAGATAAGTCCTTAAAAATGGCAAAGAAAACCTTCTACGAAGTAAAGGATAAGATTCCTTATAACACAAAAAATGTTTTAGTGTTACCATTCAGAGAAAATTTCCTTGATCTGCCGAATCTGCTGAGGACTTTTAACATAAATATTGCGTTCAAAAATTTAGATGTAATTAAGAATTCATTGATTAAGAACTCCCCGTTAAGTGAACATGGTTGTGTATAAAATCCCTTGCACAATATGGAATAAATTTTACATTGGCCAAACTGGTAAGACCTTTGAGTTACGTATTAAACAGCATCAATACAGTATAAGAAGTGGCCAGGAATCTAACGCCATTTTCATTCACGTAAGAGATACTAATCATCCCATTGATTGGAAAAATGCTTCCAAATTAAGGTTTAGTAAATCTATTGTTAGCAGAAATATACTGGAATCAAGTGTGATCAAGAATAATGCGGATTTGGTCCTTAATATTAGTCCTGGGTTGTATAAATTAGATTCGTGCATTGTCAGAAAGCTGGCGAAGGGCCTACTGTTTTCTTGACTGCATTCATGCCCCTTAATGGTTTGCCCTGGTTAAATAAATAAATATTATTGTAAGAACTGTTAACATTCTTATGTGTCTATTTTAATTGTAATATTTCTTTCGTGTATAATCTTTGGTTGCTGGGGGGTTTATTGGACTTTTCAACTGGGTTGCTTTTGGGAAAACAATTTTTCCAGACTGTTTGTAGAAAAATTTTTGTAATATTCTGTAAGACGATGGCACCATTCCCTTTGTTTTCATTAATTTCTGGCCACTTAATTTCCTGCTTCAATTAAATATTAGTGTTAATAACCATTATAATAATTTTTGTTTTCTGTACTGGTGTTTTGTCTTATTTCAACTATATAGTCCTTTTATATTTAGTAATTTAGCAGCCTACAGATTATGTTATCTATTTGTTATCTACGTTATCTATTTGTTTTTCATTAAATTCTTGCCAATTAATTGCCTGCTTTAATTAAATATTAGTGTTAATAACCATTATAATAATTTTGTTCTCTGTATTGTTTTTTTTGTCTAATTTCATCTATATACTTCTTTTATATTTAGTAATTTAGCAGCCTACAGATTATGTTATCAATTGAAAAAATCTTTAGAGGGCTTTAAAGCCTTTAATTTGAGGTGCCGATTGTGAATTTTTTGCTTGTCTATTTAACTCATTTACTTTGTAATCTCTGTCTATTTTCTGTTCCTCCTTGATAATGTGAATATATCACGAAAGCGCTCGGACTTTGTGTTTCCTTTTCCCTGTGGTTGTTTGCTTATATATATATATATATATATATATATATATATATATATATATATATATATATATGCACCATGGTGATGTAGTAGTTAGCATCGCTGACTACGAATCCATCGGCTCCAGGTTTGATTCCTGGCGAAAGCAGTCGGCGCGCAGCTTACCTAGCTGTTCATCCTTCAAAAAAACTGAAGTTGATAGGTCAATGGACACCCTGGGTGGCCTAATGGTTAAGACGCTGAGCTCCTGATCGGGAGGGCGTGAAATCGAGTCCAGGCAATGATTTTGTAATTTCTGACCAGCCGGGGTGGGCCGTGGTTCTGATTTCGTTAAACTGTAGGTCCAAGGTGGAGCAAGAAGTTTGACCTTCGTCAGAATGAACAATTCAGGCTGAAGAATAAACCAAGGTTAACTAAGGTATATTATATATATATATATATATATATATATATATATAAAACAAGAATCACAGGAGGTTAATGTTAATACGATGGCTGAAGGAAAATGTACAAGAAAGTAAGTTTCGTCGCCTCCGCAGTACCCTCAATCTCGGATTATTGTAATTCTCTATAATATAATTACGGGAAGGTAACTAGGTGGTTTTCTGAAAAGCTCAAGATAAAAGGAGATATGTTTAAAAAATCAGCTGGAAAGATTTTTTTTGTTTCCTGGATGTAGTGAAATCTCTGTATTGCACGTTTTTCTTCAGTATCCGAATAATACCTTTCAACCTTTCAAATGTTCCGCGCGATGATTCCTCATTTCACGAAGGTCAAGCTTGTCGCCCCTCCTCTCGAGTTGGCTTGGTGAAGTAGTGAGTTGGTTTCTTGTACTCTCCACCTCACATAGCCAAGTACGCCCGGCTCATCGGGGATTGTTCTGACCCAGACGTCTAATCTTCTTTTGAAGATGTCTACCGCAACTCCACTCGTGTTCCTTAGGTCTTTGGGCAGCTGATTAAACAGTCTTGGTCCTCTCACAACAAAACTATTTTCCTTTAGAGTTAAGGATGTTCCCTATCTCGCCTTTAATTTGGGAACACAATGCAATATATATATATATATATATATAACAGATACATTAAGTTAGGTTAGGTCAGAATAGGTACTGAAGTACAGGGTGTCCACAATGTCTTGTCACCCCAGTAAAATCCTAACTGATTTTTTATTTTCTCTCATACCCATTTGAAATGTGTGAAAGCAGCAACTATACGATTTAACAACGCATATTGGCTAGTACCTGGGTCCATGAGCGACCACGTAATGCCAAAACCATTGAAAATATTTGTGCAAATTTCCAGGCCTGATTCAATCGTGCAGCCCCTTTTTGGAGTAGCTGCACCATTGAATCGATCCTGGAAGTCTGCACGATTATTTTCAATGGTTTTGCCATTACTAGCCAATATGCGTTGTTCAATCGTATAGTTGCTGCTATCACGCATTTCAAATGGGTCTGAAAGAAAAACGAAAATCAGTTAGTATTTTATTGGGGTGACAAGACATTGTGGACACCCTGTACACTCAGTCAACATCTGGTCTAATTGAAATAAAAACAAAATTGATCGCTCGTGAGTGCCTTTTTTCGACTATAATTTTTCAGTTGAAATAAGAAAGGAAGTAATTCACTTTCAATGTAAATATTTTCCTGCTTATTAAACTCATTATCCTTTCCTCTAGCTGAAAACATACGTGAAATAAAACCAAAATTAAATCATTCATTCAAGCGACCACTTCTTATCACTCACAAACTGTCACAGAGTTCAAGCCAGGCTAATTTGGCCCAATGCGCAAACTCCTGAGTTAGTATTAATATGCACCATCGAGAGTGTATATATATATATTACCTGACCAGACAGTTACATTCAGATATCTGTAGATGGTTTAGAACGACGGTTCAGGATCCCTCCGCAGCATCCCGCCTCATTTACAGTATTTGATGAGGGGAGGGAATTGGTTTCCGCTCTCCTCCTGCCCTCGTAACCAGTTGCGCACGTCTGGTCAGGGACTTTGCACAAGAATCTATCCAAAAAAGTATCATGAGCCTCAGAGACCTTGATTTCGGCTCTCTCTTTCTTATATAGGTCTGGGGGGGGGGGGGAGCATTTTTGCGGGCACTCGCCCTTGGTTCCTCCTTCCTACATAAAAAAAAATTGTTTTTTGAAATTATTCAGGTTGGTGCGCTGGAGCTTCGTCAGTTCTTTTGGTAGGATCTTCAAAAGTTTCGGGTCTTGTATTATGAGGGTACGGAATCTGTCTCTTCTCTCATTCCGGTGTGTTTCTATTTCATTTCTAAGGTTTGGGACACAACCCTAAAATGTTTTCCATACGTATATTATCGTGTACTGCTCGCTTCTTCTTTCCAGAGAGTAGTAGTTTCAGGGGTTGTAGTCGAGAGCAGTAGTCTTTACTTTCGTTTACGCTATCTTGGACGTAAATATTCTTTGTATGGTTTCTATGTCTCATTTTCTGTATGGGGATGTAAGCAGTGAGCAGTACTCAATTAATTATTGGTAGGACTAGACTCTTCCATAGTTTTAGTATGATGTTTGCTTTTCTACTGTGGAAGCTCCTCGAGATGATAATTATCCCACAAGGGATTGCAGACATTATTGCAGATGTTAGTGACAACATTATATCGTGCTTCGGAGATGACACAAAGATAGGCATATTAACGTGGCCGTACGGGAAGGTTTAAAAATCATGACTACCGTATTCATCTGCCCGAATTTTAATTGGCACTCGCATGAAGTCTTCCACGAGTAAAGCTTCTGACATTATGAAAATTGAAGGTATGATAAACGTGAGTGATGAACATAACGTATATTTTCAACAAATAAATGAAAGAAATTTAAGGATGAAACTTGAAACAACGTATCACAAGTGTAACTATACATACCGGTACATTATGACGAGAAAGATGCACTTTTAACAGTATGGAAAATAATGTTCCTTCTTTATTTGGAATCTGCTTTAGAGAATTACATATTTTTTCTCTATTTCCCCGTTTACCAAAGGAATCAATAATCCAGTTCGTATTGCTTACTCGAACTTTGTTTGCAACATTTCTATTGCAGTAAACCAGCGCTAGATTTCGAAGTCTCTCCTCACCCATAGTGGAGCGCAAATAGGTGAGAATGTGGCAGAGGCTTCTAAAAGACCTTTCTGCACTTGCGGAGGTAACGGGTAAGGTTGCAAAATTTTTCACAAGTTGACCGTAGTGAGGTGAAAGGAATGTTTCCTGGGGAGTCCATGTTAAACAGTATGTGCCTCTGCCAAAATAAGGTCAGAATCAATACCATAGAATTAGATTAAGCTGTTTGAATCTTTTCGCGATCTTCCTTAGCAGAAGACCATGCAACATGGTCAAGAGCCGACAATATCTTTGACTTATCTTAAAACCTCGTCTGCATTTCTTTGATAATGCTGTCAATCGCAGGATAATAAAGTTTTTCCAAATAAAATGAGAAAGGGTCCGCATAGACAGTTGGTACCTGCGGCAGCTCTCCCACCTCCTGAAGTCTGCGGGAGCAAGTGCGAGTAGGAGGAATTCGTGCCTCGCGAAACACACACTCAGATTTCTCATCGAACTCCTCTTTCACAAGCTTCACTTCCGTTGCATATTTGTCTGCAAGCTCCCATAAAAGTCTAAAGGATTCGGCTGTTTTCTGTTTAGTGAGAGTTTTGATGACAAACTGAACAGTTGCTTGTGCTGTGCCTAAATCAAGAGTCTTTGTAGATGCTGAGAAAGAGAGAGAGAGTTACAAGGAGTTACAAGGAAAAGAAGTACCTCAAAAGGACTTGCGGCCCATACCGAGGAGGTACTAATGGCAACGGGTGCCAGGGAAAATTTTTTACACCCTCAAATAGTGTGCAAGATTTGGTCTAACCTTTTCTTAAAATGATCAGAGCTGGGCAATAAATACATTGAATGTATTTAAATACTAAATACTAAATACATGGGAGAAATGTATTTAAATACTAAATACTAAATACATTTTACGAATGTATTTAGATACTAAATACAAAATACATCAATTGTATTTAAATACATTTGTAAATACATTTTAAATACATACAAATCTTAACATAAGCATTCACTAATTCATGTTATGATAAATTTCTACTTTAGGGGACACGGTGAATCTCGAAATAAATACACCACTTGATAGATCAGACGATTTTAAAAGCTTTTTCGTCAATGAATTTTTCATCGCAAATTGGATTGATTGCAACGAGTTAGTTACACAGGCCCACTTAAGGCAGAGCCGTTTTGTATGATTATTCGGTCAATTTCAAGATATTTTTTGATGTCTAAAAAAACACTTACCTTCAGATGAGTGTACAGATTCGTTGTAGCATTGCTTGCAGCAGAGACTTCGTGTTTACACAGCAAGCAGGTGCACTTTACCTTATTACCGTCTTTAGATTTAATTTTAAAGTATTTTCCATCAAACAGAGGGTGCACTAAATTGTTATCTGCAGATATATCACTGTTTGATTCACCGGATTTGCTTGTTGAAGCCATGACACGCACACGATAAAGAAATCAACCGCTTTCGACTAAGAGTGGCACACAACTGATTGAACTGACACGTTGAAACATGAACCATGCTGTACTACATTGTCGACGCGTCGTACTGTGCTAGTACAGAACGTGTATTAAACCAGTAAAAGTATTTACATTTTTATATTTTGAGTATTTAAATACATTGTATTTAAATACTCATTAAAGTATTTAAATACTATATTTAAATACATGAAAAACAATGTATTTATAAATACAGTTCTAAATACACAAATGTATTTAAATACGTATTTAAATACAAATGTATTTAAATACTGCCCAGCTCTGAAAATGATCCACAGAGGAACTGTTCACAACTTCTGAAGGTAACTTGTTCCACGTGTCACAGATCTTATACGTAAAGTAATTCCCACACACACTAGTCCTAAACCGTTTCAAATCCAACTTCCAACCATTGTTGCGAGTTGGGTTATCATTTAAACTAAACATGCTTCTAAAATCGACATCGTTGAACCCGCGTAAGAACTTGAAAACCTCGATCAGTTGACCGCGCAGCCTCCGAGTTTCCAGCGAAAACAAGTTCAGGGCGTGTAACCGTCGATTGTAGCCCAAATGCCTAACGGAAGGGATTAACTTTGTGGCCCTCGCCTGCACTCGCTCCAGCCTCTCAATATCTTTCCTGAGGATGGGCGACCAAAACTGCACAGCATATTCCAGGTGCGGCCGAACCAGGGAATTGTACAGAGAGAGCACAATCTCCTTGTTCCGAAACTGAAATTGCCTCCTGATATAATCTAACAGCTTCTGGGCTTTCTTTTCAACCTCTACGCACTGTTTGGTAAATTTAAGGTCGCTGCTAATTAGCACACCCAACTCCTTTTCCAAATCAGTCGCCTGGATATTACTCCCCAACATTGAGTAGTCCGACATGGGATTGGCATAGCCAATGTGCATTACTTTGCATTTACCCAAGTTAAACGGCATTTGCTATTTTTCGGACCACTCTCCTATCCTACGTAGGTCTGCACGCAGTTCCTCGATCGCTTCGGGCGTCCCAACATTGGCCCCAAGCTTGGTGTCATCAGCGAATTTGGCGATCAGACTGACGATGCCACCGTCGATATCATTTACATAAATGATAAACAACAGTGGCCCCAAAACGGAACCCTGAGGAACCCCACTAGTGACCGAGGCCCAACCCGAACTAACCCCTTTAATTACAACCCTCTGCCGCCTATTCTTCAGCCAGTTTTCAATCCACCTACCTACTTCCTCACCGATACCCAGCGCGCGCACTTTGGTCATTAGCCGGCGCTGAGGTACCTTATCAAAGGCTTTCAGAGAGAGAGAGAGAGAGAGAGAGAGAGAGAGAGAGAGAGAGAGAGAGAGAGAGAGAGAGAGAAAGTTTACATTTGACAGAATGAAGTCGAGAATCAGCAGGCTGAGAATGAATTCATTGAAGTTGTGAAAATAAGAAAATGTTGAAGAGACTACCTCTGCAGTCAGATGTTAATTTTGCAGATGACTCTTTTGACGTTAAAAGCATTTCTGTCACTGAAGCCAGGTGTTCCTTCACTGCGGTGTAGCGACAAGCCCAGCGAGTTGTTGACTGTGATTTCAGAGTGATACTAGTCTCCTGATTTTGTTTCTGTATCTCCTGAAATGCTCCATTTCATTTTGGAGATCTTTCGATGAAATTGTAAAGGGGTTGGAGTGTTCCAAGGCTGTTGCGCAACACTTCCACCTGGTTCATTGCTGCCTGCAATGCTAAGTTGAGACGATGGCATTTGCAATGAATATAAACAGCATTCGGCACTTCTTCCTGGATCCGTGCTGCAACACCTTTCTGTTTCCTATTCATATATGATGCGCCACCAAAACCCATTGCAACTAACTTTGATAAGTCGATTTCTTGATCCTTGAGAACGGATTTTAAAAAGTCAGATAAAGACATCAGTGAGTCATGGAATGTAAAAATAAGAACTATGAATGATAATTTTCAAATAGAATTTTAGGTACGTATTGTTTTAAAGATCTTTCCTCTCACGAACATATTTGCCCGGATTTTCACAATTATCTGCCTGGATTAGTCATGTTTTACTCATGTTAGTCATATAGGCCCGTACAGCAGTGCAAGTAAATATCAAACGAAGGTAACAGAAAAATTACAAAATGGCACTGAAGCATTATTCAAATGGGCGAAAGAGAGCAATATGAAGTATATCTCTTGTGACACTGTTGACGGCATCACAAATCCTTGCACCAAGAGTGTCACACATAATGTACACATAATCCTTTACATATCCCTACAGGAAGAAGTCCACGGACTTCGTTGGAAAGCCTGTTGAACACTTCCAACTGTTTCGTCTGAAACACTGGGACGTCCACTCAAAGGCTTGTCCATTATACTCCCTGTCTCCAGAAACTTGCGGTACCAGTTTCTAATGCTATGATTGGAAGGAGCTTTCTTTTCATAATGACGGCGGTAGCTCCGTTGAACGATAATCACGGACTTTGACTCCGCAAACTAAACACCACATTTTGGATTCTTCTGCGAAGTTGCCATTTTGTTTCGGTCAATCACCAATGGCTCCCAGTCAGGCACAACAGGATCTGCAAATAAGAGAAAAAACTTGATGTGTTATGCAACAACATGCAAAACAAAGCATTACTGCCACCTTTGGATTTCATGTAATTATTAAAGTTTATAATCGGGAAAGGACTCTGTGTACACACTATATATCAACTACTTGGTATCATCACAAAAACCTCGAATATACGATTTTGATTTTATACAAAATAATTACAGCTCTCTTTACCGAGAAAATATGCAGTTTTTCTCGTTATTTGACTTCTATTATCATAATTTCTGAAATTTACATTTCTGGGAAACCAGTTTGAGAATAAGGGAGAATCGTATTAACTTGGGACAATACCCACTGAGCTATGGACGCTGGCTTCACTGTGCCTATAAGAAATCGACCAATTTGAGTAGCTTATTCGGTAACAAAGTTTCCTTATAAGCGAAGTGAGGACACATAAGGTCGGCGGTTGGAAACCCGATAATGCTGGTAATAATAATACAGGAGTTAGTACAATGGACTACATTAGTTGGCCTGAGCACTGTGCTAGTTTCTGACCCTCGTGACTGATTTTTATTTAGGAAGGCAATATTAGTCGTATATGAATAAGACTTACAGGTGTGCGAAAAAGTAAGTAAACGCATCCATTACAATCGATTTGTATACCTGATCGGTTCATAGTTTTTCGTATTGTGTAACGATGAACGAGTGTGTTAGCGCTTGCCAAAGATCCTTGAAGGTCTTTAGATGTCACTCCTGGATTACTGATGACCTCACGAAATACTTCTTATAATCTCGGGGTGAGATCATCGGTGGTCGGCCACTCCTGGGCAAAGTTGTCGTCTTTATGTCCCTCAATTCGTAAATAATTTTACGAACAGTTGACACGTGGGTTCCATTTTCTCTGATATTTCTTGTACTTCTCCCCAAATGTATGAGCATTGATAATTAATAGCCCTCCGTAGGTCACTCAATCTAGGCATAATACCCGCTGCTCTAAGTTATCTGCAATAAAACGATGCCTAAAATGCAAAGGAAACTAATTACAAAGGTGACTAATCACATTAAAATAATATTACTATGTTCATACTAGGAATGCTGCCTTATACGGACTGAAATATAATATGTAAGCAAAACACTTTCTTTTAACAAATTTATGACGATATGTAAATGGTTCACTTACTTTCGTACCACCATTTTTTCACAACTGAACGCACTAAGGTTTTGTGTGCGATCATACATGCGTAAACTAGTTTCGAATGGTTGCCAGATATGCAAAAGGTTCATCATATGAAGGTACAAAACATTTTCTCCACACACGGCCATACAAATCGATTGCATTGGATAGGTTCACTTACTTTTTCGCACAACTATTTGTCAGTATTTCAGTTGAAAAAATATCTCCGGTTAAAGGTAAGCATATTTTGACAAAGAGGCTTCATGAAATAGATCAACTTCGTCTGAAATCTATGACTGTCTTTTTACGGTATTGTGAAAACGTTTATTAATTTGTCAAAAATTTGTTTCAACTAAGAGGTATAGAGATGTACGGTATGTACAGAGACTTACGAAGATATTTGTGAAATGTTTTCCTTTATTGTAATGATTTCTATTTGTGTTAACCTGATTTTTGTTTACTTCTAATGATATTTGTTATATCGAACTTACACTGCAAACATTAACGGCTCTCCTATTTTGACTCGTGTTTAACTGCACTTATACGAGATAGCGTTTATCTGGATAGGCCTGACGTAATTGGACGCCAAAACAACAAAAATAGATTTTATTCAATTTAACTTTTAAAACACGGTGATTATTAAAAGTACGGTGAATTAAGATGAATATAACATTGAAAGAGAGAGAGGTTAAATCGATATAAGCCGACTTTAATTAATGAAATTTACATTAAAGCAACACTGTGAAACAGAACACTTCTTACGATCACGAATTTCAGCTGAAACCTATTTGAAAATGACGTTTAGAGTTGCCAACTGAAAATTTTAAAACTACTCTCTGGGCATACGAACTGGGATTTTAAAACTGATTTTTTTTTCTCTCGGCAGTTAATATAAAACAAATTTCGGATCACCTGAAGATTAGCGCCCCAGCCTTCTTTAATTAGCTTTATAAGGCTAACTAACAAAAATATCACGACCTAACCTAACAAATCGTTAGGTCAACTGTATGCCCTTGACGATTGGTTAGGTTAGGTCGTGATATTTTCGTTAGTTAGCCTTATAACGCTAACTAAAGAAGGCTGGGGGCCCTGATCTTCAGGTGATCCCAAATTTCTAATTAATAATCACGACAAATTGAATGAATTAGCAATCATATTAATTCCATTTATTACACTCTCCCACCCTTTTTATAAATAAGTTTTTAATCAGAAAAAATAATTTTTTAACAACACTTTAAAGATTTACATTTCCCCATTGGCAATAAAGTCAGAATAGCAAGAGAAAAAGGAACATTTCTTTAAAAGTTCGGACACGACACTTTATACCACTGCATGATGATATGTGGAAATCATTTATAAAAATTTAATATCTGCAGACATCTGTATAACATTTTAAATCAATAAATAAAAAAAAGTCTGTAAAAACCGATACAATATAATCGGGGATAAATTTTCTTTGAAATTTCATTACAATAAATTTGACTTTCACATTCTCTTCCAACGATTTATCATGAAGAACCTTTTTACATTCGAAATTATGTAGTTATATAGTTAGTTATATAGTTGTATAGTTACAATGAGGGCAACAATAGAAATAAAAATAACATGTTTACAAAGCCTGCTGACCAGAGGGCACATAGAATGACACAAAAAAGAAAAAATCTGAGGCAATATTCGAACATTTTCACTTATAACTTTACCAGGTCCGGTCCTAGTGTCTCCGAGTAACTGATACAATGAGAAAACGGACATAACATGAAGTACTGAATGCTGTTCACAGAGCCATCTGCTGCCTCCATGTCTGTCTAAAGTTGACCCCCGGACTTTTTAAATTTTCAATCGTAGCTCTCCTACTCAATTTGCTTGAAGGGAAGGGGTTGCAGCAACATGCAACAGATCAGCACGTGGTGAGGTTCTGCTCTCTCTCTCTCTCCAAAGAAATTTGGCGAGAAAAAAAAATGTTGTCCAATTCAAAGAGGACCAAGGAGATTGAGATATAATGAAAGTGGGACCACGTACCAGACTTGGACGGGATTTGCTATTCTAGAATCTGACGAAGAAACTCGCCACTCTCATCTCGACTTCTTTTCGGTGAGCGCTGCTCCTCTCCTCTACTACGTCCAGCTGAAAGGCTCTCTACATGGTATTGATGAAACGATCACTTGACCGTAGACGGTTTCACAATGAACCTACTGTGTGCTTGTATGGACAGTAAAGCCTTAAACACTCGTTCAAACTTTCGTGGTTTGCCTACCGAATAGTAAGACGCACTTTGAGCCAAGCATCGAAACAGTGGGACCAAGACTACCAGAAAATACCATTAGGCTACAAACACTAGAAACTGTCCTGCACTCAACTCTGTGCGCATTCAGTTCCGTCTCTCTCGCTCTCCCGTCTTGTCGATGATCGATCGCCTTACTTGGGTCATCTAAACGATACTGGAATCTGGATTCAACTTAGTTGCTTCCAAATCGAGCCTGACGTAATTTTGAAAAAAAAAAAGAAATAGCCAAAAATTTTGTAATTGTAATCGATTATGGCATTTCAAATTTAATGTACAAACAATAACCATAATTTGCTCTGGCCAAATGAAAGGAAAAATGACAAAAATTACAGAATTTCGCAACACTTTGATCGCGCCCTAAAAAAGAACGGAATATATATATATATCATCAAACAAGCAAAACCAAACAATACTGCACTGTATATAAATATGAATGCGCGTATTCAGAGTAACCGTAATTATAATTAAAAAAAAAGCATTATTGTTCAAACTATTTTCAGAAATTAAAATTGGTCCATTCAAATACAAAAGACCAAAATGAAAACCAAAAACTTTGTGCTATTAACTCACGACAAAAACGAACCAACGTAACACCTCGTCGGGGAGCGTGAACAACAAGAGTCCTCAAGACTCTACAAAAACGTTACTGGCACTATAAAACTGCTCCATTTCTGGTCATCAGTCAATCTAAAGCTCCAAATGCACGATTAACCCGAATAAAGTTCAAAAAGTAACATTTACTCAAAATAATCATTGAATAACAAAATTTAAATACATAAAATTGAAAACAATCTCATTAAATCCAACCTGCAACGTTAAGTTGAACAGGAAGAAACCCCATAATTTACAAAAACAACTGAGAAAACTCTCTCCTTCAGCACGAAACCCAGCACGGGTTACAATTTTTTTTGTAATGAAATAGATGTGAAATAAAAATATTTCAAAACGTTTATGCAAATTTAGGATGAAATAAAAAAAAATACCAAAAGGAAAGAAGTTAATCTAATAATAATGTTCAATATTATCTCCATTAAACCGAAACCTGAAAATAAAAAGAACCAAAACCAAAGTTACTTTATACGAGATCCGCCTTCAAACACAAAACCTTTCTAAATTATCACAATTTTCTATTGGTCACAAATATTATGACCATCATGACGCCAAAATTTTGACTAAATTACCATTTTACGATACATTATTTCCAAAGGTTTTTTTTGTCCAATTAATTTATTTCCCAAATTCTTCTTTAACTAAACAAATTATAAGACTATAAATGTCACTAAGCTATTTGCAGAAGAATAGCATATTTGCAGAGAACAATACAAATTTTACTCTTATTCAATAACAAGGTGACATTTAACGGCTAAAATGTTTCGTCTAATTTATAAATTGTAGTTACAAAACGTTTCCAAAATGAAGAAAAGTAAACTAAATATTTCTTTGAATTCTTTTTATATAAAATGTGTGAAAAAATACGCTTGAATATGATTTGGAACCTCAACATTCTTAAATGCACTTAATAATAAAAATATTATTATTATTATTATTATTAAAACTATGCATGTCAAATCTCCGTTAAGTCACCTACATTAACAATGATAATTTGAACCTTCATTTTTTAGGTCATAACTTCGGATCTGTAACTCAGATGGGAAACAGCATTATATTGGCATTATATAGCCGTAAAAGTAGTCTAAACTTAATCTATCTTAAACATGAAGTTCTAAATAAAAATTGACCCGTCTCATAAAAATTCAATTTGAAATGCATTCTTTCAACCAATTTTCCATCATATACACACAGCTATTTCAATGAATCGATATAAACATTTGTGAATTTCAATGAAAGCCGTTCGGAATTAAAAAACCTAGCCTGTATGTGGTGTGGTACAAAATCGTATAACAAATTTATTGGTCAGTGTAACAAAAAAATTTCTGTTGTGAATACGATATGAATCTAAAATTTAGGACAATATTCATATACAATTTTGGACATACAAACGCAGGCTTACCTACTTAAGTATTATATAAAAAGGAAGCAGAATAAATAGGAAAGATCTTTAGTTTTTTAAAACAACTTTTGAATTTAACTCTCTCTCTCTCTCTCTCTCTCTCTCTCTCTCTCTCTCTCTCTCTCTCTCATTCAAGTACCCTTTCCTGTAGGTTTCGATTAATTTTAAGCAACTTTTACCTAATAATTATATTCCGTTATATGCGCTATAGCAAATTTGGTGGGGAGATAACAGGATAGTACCGTGATTTCTTTTATTGTAATGATTTTTATCTGTGTTAAAAGGATTTTTCTTTACTTATAATGATATTTTGGGTAAATCTCTAGGAGCGCTCCATTTTTCAATATTAAATATACACTCATAAAACATATACCATTTGAAAGCTCACATTTTTCCGAGTCTAAAAATGTAGTAATCCAAAAGTATCAATAGCAAATAAAAAGTAACTAGGTTTAAATATAAAACCCTATACCGATCAATTTGTGATGCGTGATCTTTACGGGGGCTCCGACCCCGTACCCCCGAGACCTAAATTATACAAATGATAATGTATACATATACATATTCATGTTATATACATATATACATATTCATGTTAGGTTAGGTTAGCGTAACAATTACCAAAAATACCATCTTACAACACAGACTGAAGATTTATAACTTAGCCAACCTTTATAATGTAGTTAATGACGTCACGCGTCAAACAATTAATTAAATCTAGTTACTTTTTATTTGCTATTGATACTTTTGGATTACTACATTTTTAGACTCAGAAAACTGTGAGCTTTCATCAAATGGTATATGTTTTATGAGTGTATGTTTAATATTGAAAAATGGAGCGCTCCTAGAGATTATCCATATTTGGGATCACCTGAAGATCAGGGCCCCCAGCCCCAGCCTTCTTCAGGTGATCCGATATTTGTTATATCAAACTTATACTGTACTGGAAAATTTAACGGGTCTCCTATTTTGACTCTTGTTTAACTACACTTTATACGAGTAGCGTGTGTTTGGTTAGGTCTAACGTACTTGGACGTCTAAACAACAAAAATAGATTTGATATGATTTTATTCCATTTAACTTTTGAAACATGGCTATTAAAGGTAGAACGAATTAAGATGACTGGTATTGAAAGGGAGAGAGGTTAAGTTGATATAAGCCGACTTTAATTAATGGAATTTACATTAAAGCAATATGATAAAACGGAACACTTCTTACGATCATGAATCTCAATGAAAATCTATTTCAAAATAAGGTCACGCACAGTTGCCAACTGTAAATTTCAAAAGTAACTACTATCTGGGCATACCAACTGGTATTTTAAAACTATTTCTCTCTCTCTCTCTCTCTCTCTCTCTCTCTCTCTCTCTCTCTCTCTTCTCTCTCTCACTCTTTTTCTCTCTCAACAGTTGATATAAAACCATTTGGTACTTTCCTGTTATCTCGGACCACAGACTTTTTGTCCTTGACAATTGTCAAGGGCATACAGTTGACCTAACAGGAAAGCACCGGTTTTTCTGTTATTATTATTATTATTAATAATCTTTTAAAGTCTCATGATGGACATACAAGAAATACGGTTAGGTCACCCGTATGCCCTTGACAATTGGTTAGGTTAAGTTGTGATATTTTCGGCAAAAAGTCTGGGGTCCGGGATAACAGGAAAATACCAACAATTTTTTAATTAATAATCACGACAAACTAAATTAATTATCAATCACATTAATTCCATTTATTACATTTGTAGCAAATTGTTCAGTGAAGCCGATTACCATTGCAGCGTCAATGTAACTAGAAATTAATCATATAAGATTAATGTGTAAATCGATTTGACCTAAATTTTGTTGAGGTAATAAAATGAATTTCATAAGGTCCAGTCGAATAAGATTAATGTAACATTCTCTCTCTCTCTGTTTCTTTCTCTCAATACATACATACATACATACATACAGAGAGAGAGAGAGAGAGAGAGAGAGAGAGAGAGAGAGAGAGAGAGAGAGAGAGAGAGAGAGAGAGAGAGAGGCAAAACAAAATCAATTCATTTCAAACGAACATTAATTAATAAAATTAATATTTAAAATATTTAGATTGAAACAAAAAATATAAAGAAACATTTCGATTTTGAGGTAAAACTAAGGTGGCCAGACTTCCGGCTTTAGGCGGACAGTCCGCCTTTTGAGCACTCTGTCCTTAGGGTGGCCATTTCCAAATTTCCAAAAAGGAGGACACTGCGTATGTGGGTACGTTAACATATATATATATATATATATATATATATATATATATATATATATATATATATGTTAACGTACGGCACATACGCAGTGTCCTCCTTTTTAAATGGCCACCCTAGGTAAAACGCATAAATTCAAGTAAAAAAACTTCAAAATTTACAAGTAAAAAAAAATAAAATAGCTCGACGATAGTTTTAAATAGTAGGCCCTGAAATGTTGTAGAATAATATACATAGCGCCTCGATGGTGTAGTGGTTAGCGTCGCTGACTACGAATCCATCGGCCCCGGGTTCGAGACCCGGTGACGGCAGCCAGCGCGCAGCAAAACCCAGCTGTTCATCTTTCCACACAATAAAGAAAGTAGTTGGTAGATAAATGGGTACTCTGGGGCCTAGTGGTTAAGACGTTGCGCTGCTGCTGCTGGTGGGGAGTGGTTGGATTGCACATTAAACTGTAGGCCGTTAAACTATAAGGTGGAGTGAAAAGCTTGACCTTCGTCAGAATGAACAATTCGGGCGGAAGCTAACCAAAGTTTATTACTTTTGAGTGTCATGCTTTTGCCATTTTCAGGGTCATATTTCGCCATTCATTCCAATTTCAGTACAAAAATTTAATTAAAATGACTATACGAAAAATCCTATATTGAATAACGAATATTATTTACAACGAATTGGGCTAAGTCGTGGCGTGTCGTAACACTTCCCATCGATCAGCGGCATTGGATTTGAACAGTAGTAAGATTGCGGACCGTCCTCTACCTTCCAGATTATGTAGCGGCCCGTGGTTTGGATCCCACGTAAAACCGTAGGTCCCCCACCCCGTCATTCGATGTCCGATGTTGCGAAGAAGGTTAAACAACTCCATCAACGAACCGCACACAGCGAATTCGTATAATATATTCCCTCGAAATGGTTCTTAATGAGAAAAGTCTATAAATTGAAGAAATAATTTAAGGTCTGTGTCTCGTAATATCAAATGTCAGCCAGTCTTTTATAAGTAAATGATGCTGCTATAAATGGTCTAATAAATTTCAAATCCACACCACTTTAGATAATTTTTTTAAAGTTTATTCGAGTCATTTCGTATCTTTTATTATAAATTTCTATTCATGATTTTAATTTCACGTTAAAAATGTCATAAATTTGTTTTCGTAGGATACCGATTTATCGGCCAATAATTCCGATTATTTGGCAAATATACCGATTATAAATATACCGATTCTATAGGCCCTATATATATATATATATATATATATATATATATACTATGAGCAAAAATAAGTAAAATAAAATGTAAACCGCTTTTAAAATGGTACGATTAGGACACTCTTATTTAAAGTTAAATGAAGCAAAAGATCTTAAAAAACGAAGATAGCCTCGCCTTATTCTACGAAGAAACTCAAAGCATAATTGATCACTTTTAAATATTTTACGGAGCTGTAAGTCATAAAATCGTGAATACGTTGTTTTTTACTAGAAATCCAATCGGAAAATATCTAATGAACTCCCCATTACATCGCCTTGCGACTTTTCGAAGAAGAAAAATATAATTAAATTCGGATTAACTACATACGATCCCGATTTGTCTCTATTTTTTCGACTTGTTTTGAAAAAGTGAACTCTCTTTCGTGTTCATTCATTATTTTTAAGTTGTTTTTACGTAATTCATTTCTTTGTTCTAAGTTTTATTCACTTTAAATTACATTTTACGTATGTATGATTCATTGATGAAAATAAATCTCTTTTAATGAAAGTAATTAACTGTTAATTTACCGACGAGCAGTTCTATTCAAATATTTGCTTTTTTTGTCGACAATCTTTAACTACCGATAAATTTTAGATCATTTTTTTTCCAAAAGATTTATAACTGTAAATCACAAAAAGAGACTCTCCACCCAAAAATAGTAAAATTCCAACTAAATCCACTTAATATGCAGTGAAATGAAAATGAGATTAAAATGACTGCGGATTTCTGTATTTGATCCGCACTTAATATAGAATTAGCTTTTTACTGGAAATGTTTCGACCAGTTTGTTCAAATAACTGTTTAAAGTAACAGAGAATATTTCTGTACTAAATCAACAACAAAATCCATTTCAGATAAGTGATAATAATAATGTACCTATACTCATCGGATTGGCAAGACCACAACATTGACACTCTAGAAAACTAACTTAACCTAACTTAGGTCGGATTAGATCATGTTAACATGATCCTAACATGATCCTAACATGACACCTAACGTGTTTCGTCATTGTTAGGTCTGGTCCAAACTCTTCCAGCGAGAAATTTCCCATTTGAGAAAATTTCTCGATGTCTCGAAAATTTGTGTCATCCATCAAAAGTTTTGCCTTTAAAAGGGTCCGATAGCTTCGTGTTTACTCTTAATTTTAATACTCATTTTTACAGTACATTTGGTTGGTTGGTTCTTCCGTTTTGCGTCCTTTGTTCAGTTGAGGTTAGAAGAAAGGCAAGTGCTGACGCCACCAACCGGGAAAAATAAGTTTCTTTAGGAAGGGGAACCGAGTCGAGCCAAATACATTACGTGCAGCGGGATCGTCACTGCACTTCCTCTCCATTTCTCAGGCTGGCTCGGGACAGTCCTCACAGACCTTGACTGGATTGTACAGCGTACTATTACAACTATATGTGTGTTTATGCGTGCGTACTTATATTCATTCGTATATACAGTTAAATGTACACGTTGGTGTTCATTTCAATATATTTACAAAGAAAATTTTGTATCAAGTGACGTCAGTAAACAGAAAAAAAATATTTGGGTGAAATTACATTAATTTGGTTGAGGTTACAGGATTAAGTAGGATTAACTGTGATTATTATCTTTCAAAGATATTTTGGAAAGTACAATCCTCTTGGAAACAACTTGAATAACCCGATGTTATATGAACTTTACTATAATTAGATACAGTGAACTTCATTATACTCGTATTATAACTTAGCGAACACTGCTTCAACTTAATTCAATTTTATAGAAAAATAGAGAAAAAATCAAAGGTTTTGTCGATGAAATGCAACATTATATATATATATATATATATATATATATATATATATATATATATATATTATATAATAATATATATATATATATATAATATATATATATATATATGGGTAGGGTTACCATACGTCCGGTTTTTCTCGGACATGTCCGGGAATTTGAATATTTATAACATTGATTTTTGAGGCCATAACACTTGTTCTTATTTATAAATACTCAGTATAGACGACATGTAGTACACAGTATATATAACACATTAATACAACGTGAGTTGGTAGATACTGATACAGATACACCCCCCCTCTCCGAAGTGTCCTCTTTTTTGAAAGTTCAAATATGGTAACCCTATATATGGGATGCATTTCACAATTAAACACGTGAAGTGAATGAATGATGCAAACCCACAAGGAAAAAGAAAAATGATTCCAAGGCCTTTCGTGTATTCCCTAAGAAGGTGTACTTCTGAATACACGAAAGGCCTTGGAATCATTTTTCTTTTTCCTTGTGGATTTGCATTTTATATATACACCTTACCTTACCTTACCTTACACCTTACCTTATACACCTTACCTTACCTTACAACCTTACAAAGGTTCCGCGTGATGATTCCTCATTTTGCGAAGGTCAAGCTTGTCGCCCCTCCTCTCGAGTTGGCCTGGTGAAGTAATGAGTTGGTTTCTTGTGCTCTCCACCTCACATAGCCAGGTACGCTCGGCTCATCGGGGATTGTTCTGAGCCAGGCGTCTAGTCTTCTTTTGAAGATGTCCACTGCAACTCCCTTCGTGTTTCTTAGGTCTTTGGGCAGCTCATTAAACAGTTTTGGTCCTCTCACCACAAAACTATTTTCTTTCGGGGTTAAGGATGTTCCCTGTCTCGCCTTCAATTTGGGAATACGACACAATCTACCTTTTCTACTTTCCACTGTTGTTTAGGGAGTTATAGTGTTTAAAGTAAGATTAGGGACTAGTTTCTCCATTATTTTCCAAGTGTAAATAATGGTGTATCTCTCTCTTCTCCTTTCTCTCTTCTCCTCCTCCTATATATATATTCTATAGCTATGCAAAAAGGAAAACAAAAACGCGCGCTGCTATTGGGCCCTTAAGGACGAGAAATAATGAACTAACCGACGATCCAAAAGAAATATCTGAAACATTGAGATCCCAGTATGAATCAGTTTTCAGTACCCCAAAAAGTGACAAAGCGATACCTGACATAGATGCATTCTTTGAAGAGGAATTGCAAGGAGAGTATATAACACTTTCATTTTACCCCAGAAGATGTAGCGAGAGCTATAGGACAAATGAAACCACATTCAGCTGCATGTCCGGACAATTGGCACGCATTATTGATTAAAAACTGTAAAAATGAAATAGCTACACCTTTATACTGGATATGGAGAAATCCCTAGACACTGGGGAAATACTGAGCATCTTGAAAAGAGCAAACATTGTCCCTATATGTAAAGGAGGGGACATCTCAAGCAAAGAACTATAGACCAGTGTCATTGACGTCCCACCTCACCAAAGTATTTGAGAGAATAGTTAGAGAGAAAATTTATGATTTCCTGGAGACACTGGAAAGATTCAACGAAAATCAGCATGGATTCCGATCAGGTAGATCATGCCTTCACAACTAATAGACCACTACAACAATATGCTAGATGCAGTGGAAGGCAATGAAAACTACGATGTTATATACACAGATTTTGCTAAAGCTTTCGACAAATGTGATCAAGGTATATGAAATATATGGGAATAACGGGCAAAGTGGGAAAATGGATCTACAATTTCCTCAGAGAATGACTGCAGGTCGTGAAAATTAAAGGTATATCATCATCAGAATCGGAAGTACGCAGCTCAGTACCACAAGGGACAGTACTGGCCCCACTCCTGTTCATTATCATGCTAACAAACATAGACAACGGAGTAAACAGCAACAGTATAAGGCCTGGATCCAGACCAGTGCTCACCGATGCCAGGGCATCGGTCACCAGGGCATCGGTCAGATAAATTTTGGCAGCGTTTCGCACTGGTCAGATTTTTTTTAAAATAGCGCCCCCTAGCGAGACTGCCTTGAAACGATACTCTCTGCTCGATTTCTGCCGGAAAATGCATAGGAACTTATACTTCGCGCATGCGCCGTACACTTTTTAATTTCTCAAATGTTTTCAAGCGCCATCTTTGTATGTAACAGGTGTTTGCAGTTGCAGCTCTAATTTCACTTGAAAAGTCTATCTTTTGTTTTTTTGTGTTATAATATTTTATATGCTAAAGTGAATCTGAGTGAACGTCGAGGTCTACAGAAAAATGAAGAAGGTACAAGCAAAGATCGGGACTTTCTTCAATACCAGTCGGTAAGTCGGATCAGACAATGATTTATTTTATGCTTGGAAAATCAGTCAAATTGTAGAATAATAAATATATTCAACTCTACTCCTCCCTACTGGGGGTTTCACAATGTCATCTTATCATTATTCATATTATTGGTCATTCTTTTCAGGGAAGTACCACCAGCACCTTCTTGCTCAACTGACATCTTAGATGATTTGGGTGACAGACCATCGCAGAAAAGGAAGTTTGATGAAATCAGATATGACGCAGATGATCCAGTGTGCAAAATACAGAACACAGACACGACATGTGGTAAGAATTGATTTCTTATATTGTTGCCGTTAACTAAAAAAATATCCCATTCATTTATTGTCATGACTGTAGTACAAAACAAGTTTGAACAAGATGTTCTCAACAATTTATACTGAAACTAATCATAAATTGATGGTTTTATGACTGGAATTAAAAAGAATATTGTTTTGAATTTTAGGTGAGGACATAATATCATCAAACCTCAGGAATGACATCGGCCTGTATTACCAGTGTTTGAGCGATTTGAATGATGACAAGAAGTATGAGCTTTTGACTTCCCACTGGCAACCTCCTGCAAGATACAAGTTTCCAGGTACCAACAATTATGGCAGGAAGCGATTCTTCAATGGAGAATGGCTAAAGATGTATCCCTGGCTGGTGTATTCACCATCAGAATATGGCGCATTTTGTTTAACCTGTGTGCTGTTTGGTATAGCAAGTGGCCACAACAGCAGCAAGTTGGACAAGCTGTACAAGTCACCTTTGACCAACTAGGTAACAGCTACAAATAAATTGGCCGAACATAATAGCAAGTCAGATTTCCACAAACACGCCACACTTTTTGCTGATAATTTTCGCAGAATCATGTCCAACAAGTCACAACCAGTGAATCGACTTATTTCCTCAGCAATCAGCAAACGTGTGACAGCAAACAAACAAAAAGTAGCATCAATGATAAAGACTGTGATCTTGTGTGGTAGGCAGAACTTCGCTCTTCGAGGGGACCATGAAGATGCTGAAGACGACTCCAAGAACAGAGGCAACTTCTTGGCACTGTTGCAGTTCCGCGTGGATGCTGGTGATGTGGTCCTCGAAGAACACTTGAAATCAGCTCCCAAGAATGCAACATATACATCAAAGACAATACAGAATGAACTGATCTCCGTCATCGCTGCCCACATTCAAGACGAAATTGTGAAGGAGATTAACACAAGTCCTCTGTTCTCCATTCTTGCAGATGAAGCTACTGATGTCAGCAACAAGGAACAATTTCCACTTGTGTTGCGTTTTGTTGACAACACAGATTCTATTCGTGAAGAGTTTGTTGGTTTCTTTGAATGTGTGAATGGTGTCACTGGCAAAGCCATTGTTGACTCGCTGTTGCAAGTCGTTAGTGATCTCGGCTTAGATATGAAGAAATGCAGAGGCCAGTGCTATGATGGAGCAGGCAATATGGCTGGACAAGTCAAAGGTGCAGCAGCTTTGATAGCACAACAGCGTCCAAAGGCACCTTATATCCACTGCCAGTCTCACAGATTGAACCTGTGTGTTGTAAAAGCCTGTGCTTTACAAGAAATACGCAACATGATGGGCACGTTGGAGGAAGTGGAGCGTTTCTTCAAGTTCTCACCGAAAAGACAGTTGCTGCTTGAATAACAGATCAAGGTGTTTTTTTCTTGGTATAGGCAGTACATTTTCTATTGTAATGGCTGTGTGTTGTAATAGTGAATTTAATGCTGTGAAATTTATTTTAAATTATTTAATTTTTTCATACATCTAATCTGAAAATTATTGCTTTCTGTTTTTGTCACTCAGGAGGAGTGTCCAGCCTCTAGTCATCATAAGCTGACCGATATTTGCCGAACTAGATGGGTCCAGCGTTTGGATGCCCTAGATGTATTCGAAGAGCTACTGCCCGCCGTGGTTTCAACTTTGACGTGCATCGAGGATAACGTCACTCATAACTGGGACAGTGAGTCATCAACAAAGGCCAGTGGTATGCTCCACCAAATTGGAACATTCCAGTTTATCTTCACTTTTTTTGTGACAAAGAAAGTTTTGTCATACACCCGTGGTATCACAATCAAGTTGCAGGTGAGGAGTCTCGACACAAAGAAGGCATATGACAGTGTTGGTGAGGTCCTTGGGTTTCTTCAAACAGTCAGAGACAGTATTGACTCAAAGCATTCTGAGTGGTTCAAGGCTGCAAAGGAAATAGCTGAAGACCTCGACATAGCAGTGACAAAGCCCAGGACAGTCGGCCGGCAAAAAAACAGAAACAATGTCCCTGCAGAAACTACGAAGGATTATTTCCGTCGCAGTGTGACTGTGCCATTCTTGGATCATCTTCTGGCAGATATTGGATCAAGATTCAAAGATGGCCAACAAAAAACCATCCTGAGATTTTCAGGTTTGTGATGGAATTATTTAGCTATAGGGATAATTTGAGAATGATAATTAAATTGATGGACTGATTTGTACTCTCTCTTACTGTTACATGAAATTGACAACTGGTTTATTCATTTTAAGTGTTCCTGCAAAGATGATAGAACAGCCAGACACATGGAACTCAGAGTTCCAGCAGTTCTGTCAGACCTACCAAGATGACCTTCCCAGTCCCAATACTCTGTCTGCAGAGCTGGATGTGTAGCAATACCACTGGGAGCGGCGCCATCAGGCCAACTGCGACATACCAGACTCTGTGCAGTCAACTTTACACTCCATGGACAAGATCTTATTCCCAAACATCTGTGCTGCACTCAAGGTATTGACAGTCATTCCAGTAACCACCTGTGAGTGTGAACGTTAAGTTTCAGCCATGCGTCGACTGAAAACGTATCTGAGGAGCACTATGAGAAATGATAGGATGAATGGTTTAGCTCTGATGCATGTCCACTATAGGCGGAAGCTCGATGTGGATGTTTTGGTTGAGAAGTTTGCACGGCTCCACCCAAGAAGGATGGAGCTTGTTGATATTGTCAGTGACAAACATTAGAAAGGATTTATTTTGAAGTAAATAACGAATCATGTCTTCTTTTACATTTTGGTATGCATTTAATGAAATGGCACTAGTCAGATTATGGGTCGGGATCCGGGCCTGAGTATAGTAACATCCTTTGCAGACGATACAAAGATCAGCAGAAAAATCAGCGATGTAAATGAAGTGGAGGCCTTGCAGAGGGACACGAACAAAATATACAAATGGTCAAAAGACAACATGTCATTTAACACCGAGAAATTTCAGCTCTTGAGATATGGTAGAAAAGAGGAACTTAAACAGACTGCATATTATACTCCAGATAGCCAGGAAATTCAGAGAAGCACGAAAGCGATCGATCTGGGGATAATAATGACAGATGATGCGAAATTCGAAACACAAAATCAGATAGCAATAAATAAAGCAAAAAGAGTCGTGGGACAGGTACTAAGAACGTTCAAGAGAAGGGACAGGACAGTAATGATTTCCCTGCTAAAAACACTGATTATACCAAAACTTGAATACTGCTCAGTTTTGACGTCCCCATACAAAAAGGAAGAAACTAATAAACTAGAAGAAACGCAAAGACATTTCACAGCCAAGATTGATGGCTGCAAAGAACTCACCTACTGAGAAAGACTACGTAAACTAAACCTGTACTCCTGGAAAGGAAAAGAGAGGTACACCATAATCTACATATGGAAAATGATCGAAAAACTGGTGCCAAACCTAAAACTAAACCCAATTACCACTCAAACAACACTGGAAGATAGGAGAGGCAGAATGTGTAGTGTTCCCAAATTAAAGGCCCGAAAAAGGACCTCTTCAACACTGAAGGAAAATAGCTTGGTTGTCAGGGGGCCAAGACTTTTCAATCAGCTTCCAAAGGACCTCAGAAACGTTACAGGGGTCAAAGTTGAAGTGTTCAAGAGAAGACTAGATGCCTGGCTCAGGACGGTACCAGATGAGCCGGGCGTGCCTGGCTATGTACGGTGGAGAGCGCAAGAAAGCAACTCGCTCCTCCACCAAGCCAGACCTAGAGGCGGGGCCACCAGCTTGACCTACCAATTTTATTTTTGTGTGATTAATTGACATGTTTTTTTTCTTTTCCAGTTATTAGAGTTGTGTGATCAATTGCAGACCAGTCCACTTACACTCTGGAGGAAAGGATAGTGATGAGCATATGGGCTCATGAACGGTCACATACTTGTAATGCATAATATCCAGAATGATTTCAACACAAGATTCAATAAGGCTGCACCACCAAACAAGACGGTATTACGCTGGGAGAAAAAGCTGTTTGAAACTGGCTCCATCAAAGACAGACCACGGTCGGGAAGACCAACAACGCGAGCAGAACAATGTGAAGGTGTGATTGCATCGGTGGCTCGTTCACCGAAAAACATCACTTCGGAAATGATCACAAGAACGGGCAGTCCCCATGTCCACAATGAGAGATCACATGACAAAAGATCTCGGCATGAAATCATACCGACCGTCATTTGTTAATGAATTAAGCGATACAGACATTAGTAACTGTATTTACTGTAATTAAAGTAATTGTTGCTAGTAACTTGTTTCTTAAATTACACCTACCACAATAATTAAAACCCACTCTAATAGACAGAGTTTATTTCCACAACAGTTTCGATGCCCACTGGCATCCTCTTCGGGTGGATACAGAAAAACGAATGAACCAAAAACAAGAGGGAAAACAGTCCATGGACCATTAAGAAATTCGCACCTAGATTAGATCCCGTTCTCCCGACACTGGATGGGCATTTTTATTAAAGGGACCCGCTTATAAGTACATTCGCACAAATTTGAAACTATCTTCTTGTTCTATACATTATTTTTTTTTTTACATAATTATTACATTTATTATTAAATTTATTACATTTAATATTGCATTATTATTTATTACAGAAATTATAAATTTATTATTATATTGATTATTACACTGTTGTTTATTATACAGAAATTGTAAACCGAAAAACGAATGAAAAAGGCGAGAAGGAAACAATTCAGAGACCATTAAGAAATTCGCACCTAGGCTAGATCCCGTTCCCACGACCCCAGAAGGGCTTTTTTTTTTTTTTTTTTTTTAAAGAGTCCCGCTTGTAAGTACATTCGCACAAATTAAACCCATCTTTTTTGTTCTATACATACAGATTCTATTATTTTGACATAATTACTGCATTTATTATTGCATTTACATTTTTTAACATTTTTATTATTATTATTACCTTTACACTAATTATTACATTTATTTTATTACCTTTATTATTACATTTATTGCATTTATATTTATTTCCACATTTATTACATCCATTATTACATTTACATTTACGTTTATTATTCCATTTACAGTTTACCAAAAAAAAAAAACTCCGAATGAACCAAAAGCGAGTAAGGAAACAATTCAGAGACCTTTAAGAAATTCACATTTAGGTTAGAACCTGTTCACCCGACGCCGTAAGGGATTTTTTGACTAAGAATGTCCCTGCAATTGACCCTAAAAGATTTCTACAGATTAACCCCAAACTCCCCCACATTTACGGCTTACCCAAAACCCATAAGATTAATGTACCACTCCGTCCCATTATTTCACACAGGGGTTCCTTTAGTTACAGGTTATCTAAATTTCTTGCAGATAAATTGTTCCCATTAGTTGGTAAATTTTCAGGCTCGACATCACTAATTCCTGTGACTTTATTAACAAAGTTGTCCTTAGATTTAAAGCGGGGAAGAATGATCAGTTTTGGCGTTGAGTCCTTGTTTACGAAAGTTCCCATTGATGATGTACTTAGTTTTTTAGATAGAAAATTGCCAACATGTAACGTAGAACTAGACATGCCCACACCTGTATTTTTAGAACTGATGAAACTCTGTGTCACCAATAATGCCTTCTCCTTCGGTGAAGAGTTTTATTTGCAACGTTTTGGTATGGGAATGGGGTCCCCTTTATCCCCAATACTGAGTACATTATACATGGAATATTATGAGTCGGAATTGTTGCAAACAATATGTCCCAGGAATCTAATTTAGTTTCGTTATGTGATGATATTTTCTCATTTTGGCCTGACCACTGGAACAACTTTGATTTTCTTTCAGTCATTAAATAATCTTGTTCCCTCTATTAAATTTAAATATGAATGGGAGAACGACAAACAATTACCTTTTCTAGATGTTTTGGTCATTAACGAAAGCGAAAAGCCCAATTTCATGGTCTATAGAAAACCTACTCATTGTAATTCGTACATTCATTATTTTTCATATCATGATGGAGGGGTTAAAAGCTCAATTATTTCTTCCATGTTTCTAAGAGCACTCAGGATTTGTAGCCCACATTTGCTGGACCTGGAATATTCAAAGATTTGGAACATTTTTAAGGATTTAAAATATCCTGAGTGGTTTATCAGAAAGGCGTATTTTAAAGCCAGAAAATCTTTTTATGCCCCTCGGAAACCTTCAGTTAACCAAAAACAATATGTGAGTTTGCCTTACAGTGCCGGCTTAGAAAGAGACGAAAGATTTTAAGTTTGCTTTGGCGTTCAAATATTCTTCTACCGTGAAAAGTAAATTGGTTAGGAATAACGTTGCAAAACAGGAACAAGCCTGTGTCTACAGCATTCCCTGTAAAAGTTGTGATTTAGTATACGTAGAAGAAACTGGAAAATATATTGAAACCCGTATTAAAGAACACAAATATGCCTTCAGAAGTTGTAATACTAATAATGCCATTTTTTATCACGCCAGCCAAAATAATCATGCTATAGATTGGGAATCAAGTAAGGTACTTTATAAATGTAATAATTATGTCAAAAGAAGAATAATAGAATCTGTATGTATAGAACAAGATAATTTTAATTTGTGCGAAGGTACTTATAATTTGGACCCTTTAATGAGATTCTTGGTCAAAAAATCCCTTACGGAGTCGGGTGAACAGGTTCTACCCTAAGTGTGAATTTCTTAAAGGTCTCTGGATTGTTTCCTTACTCGCTTTTGGTTCATTGTTTTTTTTTTCCCGGTAAACTGTAAATGGAATAATAAACGTAAATGTAAATGTAATAATGGATGTAATAAATGTGGAAATAAATATAAATGCAATAAATGTAATAATAAAGGTAATGAAATAAATATAATAATTAGTGTAAAGGTAATCATAATAATAAATGTTAAAAACGTAAATGCAATAATAAATGCAGTAATTATGTCAAAATAATAGAATCTGTATGTATAGAACAAGCAGATAGTTTTAATTTGTGCGAATGTACTTATAAGCGGACCCTGTAATAAAATGCCCTTCCGGTGTCGGGAGAACGGGTTCTAACCTAGGTGCGAATTTCTTAATGGTCTCTGGATTGTTTCCTTCTCGCCTTTTTCATTCGTTTTTCGGTTTACAATTTCTGTATAATAAACAACAGTGTAATAATAAATTTATAATTTCTGTAACAAATAATAATGCAATATTAAATGTAATAAATTTAATAATAAATGTAATAATTATGTAAAAAAAATAATAGAATCTGTATGTATACTGTAGAACAAGAAGATAGTTTCAAATTTGTGCGAATGTACTTATAAGCGGGTCCCTTTAATAAAAATGCCCTTCCAGTGTCGGGAGAACGGGATCTAACCTAGGTGCGAATTTCTTAGTGGTCCCTGGACTGTTTTCTCTCTTGTTTTTGGTTCATTCGTTTTTCTGTATCCATCCGAAGAGGATGCCAGTGGGCATCGAAACTATTGTGGAAATAAACTCTGTCTATTAGAGTGGGTTTTAATTATCATATTTTGCCCTTCACGTAGAAAAATGTGAAGTTTTTGCATTTACACCTACCACATATAAATACAATTAATCACACAAAAATAAAATTGGTATTACAATATGTACATTTTGTAGGGGGTGACGAGACTTTTTGAACACCCTGTACATTACTGAACCACTTTGCAAATACAGAATAGATATTTCTTGTTAGAACTCAAAAAATTAAAAAATAATTTATTCCTGTTATGTAAGAGACGAGACAATATACAGTATGTCTGTGCGTCCCAGGGAGGCCAGTGTTCGGAGGTCGGGGGTTCGAATCCCGATGATGCTGGTAATAATAATACGGGAGTTAGGGCAATGAGCCGCATTAGTTGGCCATAGCGCTATGCCATTTTCTGACCCTCTTCGCTAATTATTAGCTTCCAAGAAGGACAAAGAGCGTTAATTTGTACTCAATCTGATATTGCCAGTTTCCGACGTCATCTTCAGACAGAAGCGCCTTCAACATAACTCGTGAGCTAGGTTAGGTAAACTACCACAGTTACTGCATAAAATAATTAAAACTATAATTTTATAATTTATACTATGTTTTGTAATTTTATAATCCTTTCGTTGGTGTAATTCATAGGATGCTTCGTCTTTGAACTTTGTTGTTTATCTCGAAAAAGGAATTTTCTTTACAAGCGATGCTCGTGCGCAAATGCTTAAATTTCACCATTTGTTTTTCTTTTGGTGCATGTGAGAAATTCTGCTGCTGGAAGGAATTTCCGGAATGCCGCAAAACACACACACACACAACACACACACACACATATATATATATATATATAAATCAGTGGCGTGCGGTGGGTGTGTCCACAGGGTAAGCGGTATATATATATATATACTGTATTATACAAGCATCATAACTTTATATTAGTTTTCGATTACTGTAGTAACATACTGACTTTTTGAAATTTGACTTTTAACTGGGTAGGCGGCGCATGCCCCGCTTACCCTGACTGCACGCCACTGAATTACATATATATATATATATATAATATATATATAATAATATATATATATATATATATATAGAGAGAGAGAGAGAGAGAGAGAGAGAGAGAGAGAGAGAGAGAGAGAGAGAGAGAGAGATGCTATTGTTACAAAAGAGCTGTGTATCGCTTCTTACTAATAAATGAACCTAATAGACAAACAGAGAGATACGTAGACAGATAAACAATTTCGCTTCAGGGAAAGTGATATCATCATTCGTTCTTATATATATATATATGCGCATCTGTGGTGTAGTGGTTAGCATCGTTGACTACGAAGCCATCGGCTCCGGGATCGAGACCCGGCGAGCAGCAAAACCCAGCTGTTCGTCCTTTCACACAATAAAAATTGGTTGGTAGATAAATGGGTAAAATCGGTAGCCTAGTGGTTAAGACACTGGGCTGCTGATCGGGAGGTCGTGAGATCGAGCCCGGGCGAGGACTTTGTAATTTCTGACCGCCCGTGATGGGGCGTGGTTCGGATTCCACGTTAAACTGTAGGTCTAAGATGAAGTGACAAGCTTGACCTTCGTCAGAATGAACAATTCGGGCGGAAGCAAAAACCAAGGTTAACCAAGCTATCTATGTATATGTATATATATATATATATGGGCACACAAAAGTTCCTTTCTTATTATTTCTGATGCCGACACAAGATTTCCCTCGATCGCCTCTCTCCCTCTCCAAACAAAGCGCTTATTGTTTTCGACTAGAAGACAGTTTTTCAGAACGTCTCCCATGGCGACCACCTCACACATCGCAGCACACACCGCAGCACCAATTCGATTCTTTCGAAATCACTTCAGTTACACATTGACGCTCGCCATGTAATTACATTGTAACAGATCCTTCGCCTGAACCATATTCATTCCTCGAACTAAGTAACTCAAATGTATTCATTCGCGCAATCTTATCTTAAGTTAATTATTTTATTTCCTTTTGCACATCCTTGTAATTCTTCTAATTAGCTACGACACAATTACAATTCAGTCGATCATTCCATTCAAATTGTATTTATTCTCTAAATTTGCATTCGCTCAATTGTAACCATCCTTTTATTGTGACTTTTTAGCATGTAACTGTTTTGTTTAGTTAAAGAAAACTTCAACGAAGTTTATTAATCACTTTCCTTTATTAATGGCATTTATTATTTGATCGAAAGGTGAAATTGGTGACCCATAAAACATTTTTAATTAATCGAATTACATCATTATACGGCCTACTGTTAATATATATATATATATATATATAGCATCCGGGTTGGTTCTCCCTTCTCCTCCCTGTTCGTCGGGAAATGAGATTTCGATAACATATTTTATTTTTTGTTATGCAGGAAGGAAGAGCCAAAGGGCGAACGCCCACATAAATACCCCATCCAAATAGAAGAAAGAGGGAGACGAAATCAAGGTTCAGAATTTACGAGAAGCCTGGACACTGCGTTTGAAAGACTGGAGGTCATAGAGACTGGAAAAGATGGATTGAAGAAGGTTGTACCAGAGTTGATCGGTTGAGTAGATGAAAGATTAAAAATACCGATTAACCTCTGCGCTAGAGAGGTAGACAGAAAAGGGGTGAGAGTGTGCCGAAAGTCTGGTACTGCAAGTTCTCCTTAAAGGAGGTGGCATATAGTTAGAGAGTTCAGAAAAGCAGTGTTCATTGTAATAGCGATAGTGAAGAGAGAGTGAGGCAGCATTGCGGCGAAGAGAGAGTGAGGCAACATTACAGCGAAGAAAGAGTGATTGAAGACAGTGAGTAAGAGTCGGGAAATTGCTGAGACGAAAAGCCTTTGATTCCACCCAGTCAAATATAGCTCTGTGGGCTGAACCACCCCACCCACACATGAGAAGCATACTCCATAAAGGGGCGGACAAGTCCCTGTACATAGACAACAACTGAGCGTAGGCGAAGAGCCAAAGGAGAAAAGAAACTACGGAGCAGGCACGGCACACCTAACCTCTCAAAAGTTTCTTTAGAAAGAGAGTATGTGTGATCTTTCCAGGAAAGACCACGAGAAAAGGAAACACCAAGAAGGTTAAGAGAGGAAGAGGGATTGAGTTGTGTATTGTTGAAGATAAGGGGATAGTCGTGTGGAAGATTGTGACGAGTAGACAGATGAAAGAGCTGTTTTAGAGGCATTGAAAGATACAAGCTTTTCTCTACCCTAATCAGAGATAGTAGAAAGATCAGAGGTCAGGTGCGCCATAGCCGTCTCTCGCGAAGCATGGTGACTGTTGCGAGGGACGCTTTGTGAAGTGGATGGAGAAGTGAAAAGTGAAATCATCGGCATGGGAATGGATAGGACAGGAAGTGCGACCGACCAGAAAGGACATCAGAGATGAAAGCACAGAGAGAATGATAGAAACGGAAGGAGGACAGTGTGGATATTAAGGGTTTGTGTTAGACTATATGAAAAACTTTTGATATGTGTAGCGCAATAGCAAAGGTTTCACTAAAAAACTATTTAATTTAAACAAAAAGTTTGTTTGGGATTTTAGTCTGAATTTTATTAAAATTCAATTAAGTAAATGATTTTACTTTATAATAAATCTGATTAGATAAAATTTACTTGAAAATGAGTTTCACTTCAAATGGAAAATTTGAAAATACTTACTTTAGAGTAGATATAAAGTTATATATGTTTAAACGAAATTTATTTCGAAGTAACATCAGTTATTTTGTTCAGATTTAACGCAAGTGAAAATTATAATTTTGATCATAGTATTTTATTTGTAAAAAATCCAAATAAGTTTCTTTGTTTAAACTAAATAAAGATGTTCTGAGTGTGTATATATATATATATATATATATATATATAGGGTGGGTAAAAAAGTGACCCCTTAGAGGTAAACTGTCATATTAAAAAAAGTGAGGGGACTAGAGCTCCCAAACTTCATAGATGCTTACCTTAGCATGTTGTTGTCTTAATTGAGAAGTTGCTCGATGTGTTCCTCTTCCTGCTTAACGCAGGCTTCCAAACGTGGACGCCACTGATCAATACACCTATTTACATATCGTTGAGGCACCTTCTCTCAGCCGAGCAGAATTCTTTCGCGTAGTTCATCTATGTCTCTTATATTGGTACCAGGGATGTAAACTTTGAACTTCAGGGCTTCCCAAACACCATAATCTAGTGGTGAAAGATCGGGGCTACTAGCCGGCCTCATATTGGGTTCGATAAAATCCGGTGTTTCGGTCTCAAGGAATGTAACAGTTTGGCGTGCTCTGTGAGCAGGGGCTCCATCTTGTTGGAAAGTCTATCTTTCACCACTAATTCGTCGAATATCAGTTAAATAGAGTGGTATACCCAGAGAGAAGTTACTTTTAAAATTTACAGTTGACAACTCTGCGCCTCATTTTCAAATAGATTTTCGCTGAAAGTTATGATCCCAAGAAGCATTGTGTTTCATAGCGCTTTTTAATGGAAATTTCGTTAAATTGTAGTTGGCTCAAGCCGAATTAACCTCTCTCTCTTTCAATGCCATATTCATCTTAATTCGCCCCTACCTTTAATAACCGTGTTTCAAAAGTTAAATCGAATGAAATCGTATAAAATCTATTTTGTGTTTCGGCTTCCCATTAGTTGGGCTTTTCTTTCAGAGTGGCAGTATGTGTTCAGCAAGGGACCCTCTACTGGCGATCTTCTTGCATATCTCTCTTACTCTTGGTCATCCTCCTTTCGGGATTTCTGTGAAACTTTTGCTATTGTGCTAGACATCAAAATGCTTTTCATAGAGTCTGGCACAAATCTTTGATTTCCAAACTGCCTTCCTTCGGTTTCTATCCTTCTATCTGTGCCTTCATCTCTAATTTCCTTTCTGGTCGATCTATAGCTGCGGTTGTGGCTGGCCACTGTTCTTCTCCTAAAGCCATTAACAGTGGTGTTCCTCAGGATTCTGTCCTGTCACCTACTCTTTTCCTTGTATTTATTAATGATCTTTTAATTCGCACTTCCTGTCCTATTCACTCCTATGCCGATGATTCCACTCTTTACTTCTCCATCCGCTTCCCAAAGCGTCCCTCACAGCAGTCACTTCATGATTCATGTAGGACGGCTATGGGACCTGACTTTGATCTTTCTGCTATATCTGATTGGGGTAGAGAAAACCTTGTGGCGTTCAATGCCTCAAAAACTCAGTTTCTCCATCTATTTACTCGTCACAATCTTCCACACGACTATCTCCTTACCTCAACAACACGCAACTCAATCCTTCCTTTTCTCTTAACATCTTGGCGTTTCATTTTCTCTGATCTTTCCTGGAAAGATCACACATACTCTCTTTCTAAAACAGGGGTCTTGTTCGCCACTGCAGGAGTATGCTTCTCAAGTGTGGGGTGGCTCAACCCACAAAGCACCCACACTTGACCGGGTGGAATCAAAGGCTTTTCGTCTCATCAATTCCCCGCCTCTTACTGATTGTCTTCAATCTCTGTCTTCGCTACAATTTTGTCTCACTCTTTCTTTACTATTGCTATTATAATGAACATTGCTCGTCTGAACTCTCAAACTGCATGCCTCCTCCTTTAAGGAGAGCACGCAGCACCAGACTTTCTACACTTTCTCATTCCTTTTCTGTCCAAATATCTAACACAAGCGTTAATCGGTATTTTCAATCTTTCATCTACTCAACCGGTGACCTCTGGAACAATCTTCCTCGATCCATCTTTTCTCCTGTCTATGACCTCCCATCTTTCAAACGCAGAGTGTCTAGGCATCTCGGAAACCCCGGACCTTGATTCTGGTTCTCTTCTTCTTCTATGGGGGAGGGAGGCGCTTTTGCGGCATTTGCCCTTGGCCCGTCCTTCCTGCATAAATAAAAGCAGACACACGCTGCCGAGTCAGATGGGAATTGTAGGCAAATAAAATCCAGTATAGCAAAACCGCCAAAGTTTGCGGTACAGTATAAGTTCGATATAACAAATATCATTATAAGTAAATGAAAATCATGTTAACACAAATAAAAATCATTACAATAAAAGACACTACATTTCTGCTGGCAGCGGCTCTCCTTTAATTAAAAGAAGGGCTTTCCCATGTCTTCCATTCTGGCCTTTACCTCAGCCAAATTAATTGTTACCCGTTTCTATAGCATTAATTAAATTTGTAGATATTGTATATAGTTAAATTTAATAATATAATGAAGTGTTATACCTCTGTGGCATAAAACTAAAAATTCCTTCCACCCCGATTTCAAATTCGATTTTGCTTGAACATTATTCTTCTGCGGCATAAGGTCCAAAATTCCGTCGCATACCTTTTTCGAAATTTGTCCGACAAAGTTGGGGAACGCAAACTACACTAGGATAATGTAGGGGAACGTAAACTACACTAGGCACCACAGGGGGACGTAAACTACATTTGCTCCCAAATATTAATAAATAAAGGATATTATCTGCGTTTTATTTTGTAAAACCCACTACATAACACTACATAATTTAGATAACGTTCATTCGCCATGCAAACTAGTGCGCATATAAATGCAATTTTTTTTCGTATGTTGCGCATATTTCTCCAGGACGATAATGTCATTTTCTTTATTAGAATATAAAAATTTATTAGTACAAATTTTCAGCTAAATCTCGTGGGGTCGTCCATTTGGAAAGGATCCTCTTTTCCTTTATAGCACTCCTAGTTTCTTCTTTTCAGTTAGCAATGCCCAGTTAGTCAACTTTACGCCCTTGACAATTGGTTAGGTTAAGTCGTGATATTTTTATTAAAACTAACGAAAATATCACGACTTAACCTAACCAATTGTCAAGGGCATACAGTTGACCTAACCGGGGATTACTAACTGAAAAGAAGAAATTGGAGGTGCTGTAAAGGAAAAGATCCGAAAAATATTGCCAATATGTACTTAGCTGTAACGCTAACTATATTTAATTACTCTCTTCTCAAAATAATGGAAACATGGAGCATGACTGGAGTAAGCGGGAGTGGATCATCTTACCCGCGTATACCTAATCAAATAAAACGTTAAAACGTTAGTTTTAACGTTTTATTTGATGGATTCATTTAAAAAAATGTCTCCTAAAGATCCTAGTGTAGTTTGTGTCCCCTTTTGCGTCAGGGGAACGTAAAGTACACTTGCTTTAAAATTTGCAATATTTAATAATATTTTAATAAATAAATCTTTATTTGCATACCTTTTTCTCCATACGAACTTGGATAAACAGTAATTTTTGTTGTTGTTATTAATGTTTATTTGTTGCCTGCTTAGATCTAGTTTAGTCTGAATATTATTGTTGTAGTGTAAGCATATGATAATACAGTGCTGTGATCTATCTATTTGCGAGTTGCCACCGGTCAAACGAATGCCCGGTTGGGTCAACTGTACGCCCTTGAGATTGGTTAGGTTAAGTCATGATATTTTCGTTAGTTTTAACGAAAATATCAGTACTTAACCCAACCAATCGTCAAGGGCGTACAGTTGACCTAACCGGGCATTCAATTAACCGAGGGCCACACAGCAACCTCGTATCCGGGCGTCATGAGCGTTTTAAACTAGATAACGGTCATGCGCCATGCAAACTAGTGTGCATATAAATGCAATTTCTTTCGTATGTTGCGCATATTTCTCCAAGAAAATAATGTCATTTTCGTTATTAGAATATAAAAATTTATTAGTATACAAATTTTCAGCTAAATCCCGTGGAGTCGTCCATTTGGAAAAGATCCAGAAAAGATCCTATTTTTCCTTTCCCCTTCAAAAAACAACATATATATATATATATATATATATATATATATATATATATATATATAACATGCTTCCCATGCGTCTCCGACATGAGAGAGAGAGAGAGAGAGAGAGAGGAGATGAGAGAGAGAGAGAGAGAGAGAGAGAGAGTTAAATTCAAAAGTTAGTTGATTTACAGAAATACTCAAAACGAAAATCTCATTTATTTCTTTTTTTCTATAATAATATGTATGTAAATTCATATGTATTAACAATTGATAAAATTTATTACACTGACCAATAAAAATTTTTGTAGATGTACTATTGTACGCACACACAGCAATAGGTTATGTACCGTACGTTTTTATTTCAGACGACTTTCTCTGAAATTCACAAATTTTACATTGATTCACTGAAATAATCCCGTATGTAGAGTATATGATGGAAAACGTGTGAAAAGAATGCATTTTTAAATTATGAATTTTTACTAAACATTTCAATTTTTATTTAGAATTTTATTTATAAGATAGATTAAGTTTATTTTTACGGCTATACAATGCTTATATAATAATGCTGTTTCCCATTTGAGTTACAGAACCGAAATTATGACCTGAAAAATGAATGTTCAAATTATCATTGTTAATGTAGGTGACTTAACGGAGATTTGACATGCATAGTTTTAATAATAATAATAATAATAATAATAATAATAATAATGTTTTTATTATTAAGTGCAGTTAAGAATGTTGAGGTTCCAAATCATGTTCAAGCGTATTTTACGATTTTCTGTCTACCACGTTTCATTCGATAAACTTTTACTTTCATTATTTATTCATCATCATGGAATTTTTTCACACATTTTATATAAAAAGAATTCAAAGAAATATTTAGTTTACTTTTCTTCATTTTGGAAACGTTTTGTAACTACAATTTATAAATTAGACGAAACATTTTAGCCGTTAAATGTCAACCTTGTTATTGAATAAAGAGTAAGAAATTTGTATTGTTCTCTGCAAATATGCTATTTCTTTCTGCAAATAGCTTAGTGACATTTATAGTCTTATAATTTGTTTAGTTAAAGAAGAATTTGGGAAATAAATTAATTGGACAAAAGAAAACCTTTGGAAATAATGTATCGTAAAATGGTAATTTATTCAAAATTTTGGCGTCATGATGGTCATAATATTTGTGACCAATAGAAAATTGTGATAATTTAGAAAGGTTTTGTGTTTGAAGGCGGATCTCGTATAAAGTAACTTTGGTTTTGGTTCTTTTATTTTCAGGTTTCGGTTTAATGGAGATAATATTGGACATTATTATTAGATTAACTTCTTTCCTTTTGGTATTTTTTTTATTTCATCCCAAATTTGCATAAACGTTTTGAAATATTTTTATTTCACATCTATTTCATTAAAAAAAATTGTAACTATTTTTGATACTGGGCGTTGAATTAATGGAATTACTGTGATTTGCAAACCGTGCTGGGTTTCGTGCTGAAGGAGAGTGTGTTTTCTCAGTTGTTTTTGTAAATTTCGAAGTTCGAAGTTCTGTAATTTTTGTAATTTTTTCCCTTCATTTGTCCAGAGCAAATAATGGTTATTGTTTGTACGTTAAATTTGAATTGCAATAATCGACTACAATTACAAAATTTTTGGCTATTTTTTTTCAAAATTACGTAAGGCTCAATTTGGAAGCAACTAAGTTGAATCCAGATTCCAGTATCGTTTAGATGACCCAAGTAAGGCGATCGATCATCGACAAGACGGGAGAGCGAGAGAGACGGAACTGAATGCGCACAGAGTTGAGTGCAGGACAGTTTCTAGTGTTTGTAGCCTAATGGTATTTTCTGGTAGTCTTGGTCCCACTGTTTCAATACTTGGCTGAAAGTGCGTCTTAATACTCGGTAGGCAAACCACGAAAGTTTGAACGAGTGTTTAAGGCTTTACTGTTCATACAAGCACACAGTAGGTTCGTCGTGAAACCGTACGTCTACGGCCAAGTGATCGTTTGATCAATACGACGTAGAGGACTTTTCAGCTGGATGTAGCAGAGTGGCAGCGCTCACTGTAAAGTTAAGATGAGAGTGGCGAGTTTCTTCGTCAGAGTCTAGAATAGCAAATCCCGTCCAATTCTGTACGTGGTTTCATTTTCAGTATATTTCTATCCCCTTGATCCTCTTTGAATTGAACGAAATATTTTTTCTCGACAAAATTTTTAGAGAGACAGCGGAACCTCAACGTGTGCTGATCTGAACAGCATTCAGAGCTTAATGTACACTGATCATCACTTGGTAAAATTACAAGTGAAAATGTTCGAATATTGCCTATTCTGTAATATTGCCTATTCTGGTTAGTAGCTTTTGTAAACATGATCTTTTTCTTTCTATTGTTGCCCTCATAGTAACTATATATATATATATATATATACAGTATATACCGGGTGTCCGAGAATTATCTGTACAATTTTTGGCTGTTATTAAAAGTCAACCATGAAGTGTAGAAATTCCAGTGTGCCCATTTTACAGAGAAACTCATTAAGTTTTTCTGAAAAAGTTTTGACAAGTTTTTTCTTTTTTTGTACGCGGGTGACAGACATTGATGATTTAAAAGCAAGAATCACAGCTGCTATTGAGCGAATTGATGTGGATATGCTGCAGCGTACATGGCAACATTTTGATTATCGATTGGATGTTTTGCGAATCACTGATGGTGCACATATCGAATGTTTGTAACAACGTTACTTTAATAAAAGAAACTTCTGAAAATACAGATTCTAAATAATCTTGTTTAAGAATTTTACGTGTGTTATCAAGAATTTTATTAAAAGATGAAATTGTACAGATAATTTTCGGACACACTGGAATTTCCAAAAAACTTGTCAAAACTTGGTATCAGAAAAAACTTAATGAGATTCTCTGTAAAATGGGACAACACTGGAATTTCTACACTTCATGGTTGACTTTTAATAACAGCCAAAACTTGTACAGATAATTCTCGGACACCCTGTATACACCTCGGTGGTGTAGTGGTTAGCGTCGCTGACTACGAATCCATCGGCCCTCGGTTCGAGACCCGACGGCAGCCGGCGCGCAGCAAAACCCAGCCGTTCATCCTTCCACACAATAAAGAAAGTGGTTGGTAGATAAATGGGTACCCTAGGTGGTCTAGTGGTTAAGACGCTGGGCTGCTGATGGAGCGTGGTTCGGATTCCACGTTAAACTGTAGGTCTAAGGTGGAGTGAAAAGCTTGACCTTCGTCAGAATGAACAATTCGGACGGAAGCTAACCAAAGGTTACCAAGGTTATATAATTCGAATGTAAAGTGGTTCTTGATAAAAAATTGCTGGAATAGAATGTGAAAGTCAAATTTATTGTAATGAAATTTAAAAGAAAATTTATCCCCGATTATATTGTACCAGTTTTTAGGACTTTTTTTTATTTATTGACTTAAAATGTTATTGATACAGATGCCTGCAGATATTAAATTTTTATAAATGATTTTCAAATATCATCATGCACTGCATCATCTCGTGTATGAAGTTTTACTGAAATATTCCCTTTTCTATTACTACACTCTGACTTTTTTTTCTATATGGAAATGTAAATTTTTAAAATGTTGTTGAAAAATAATTTTTCTGATTGAAAACTTATTGGAAAAAAGGGTGGGGCGAGTGTAATAAATGGAATTAATGGGATTGTTAATTAATGCAATTTGACGTGTTTATTAATTCGAAATTTGTTTTATATTAACTGCCGAGAGAGAGAGAGAGAGAGAGAGAGAGAGAGAGAAATTTTAAAATCCAATTGGTATGCCCAGAGGGTAGTTAGTTTTAAAATTTAAAGTTGGCATCCTTGCGCCTCATTTTCAAATAGGTTTTCTCTGAGATTCATGTTCGCTGAAAATTATGATCGCAAGACGCATTGTGTTTCATACCGCTTTTTAATGTAAATTCCGTGAATTCCGTGAATTCCGTCAGCTAATGCCGACTTAACCGCTCTCTGTTCCAATGTCATATTCATCTTAATTGGCCCTACCTTTAATCACCGTGTTTCAAAAGTTAAATTCAATAAAATCATATAAATTATATTTTGTGTTTCTGTTTCCCATTACGTTAGGGTTTAGCAGACACACCTCCCGAGTCAGACAGGCATTGTAGGCGGTTAAACGAAATTCAGTATAGAAAAACCGTCAAAATTTGTGGTACAGTTAAGTTCGATATAACAAATATCATTATAAGTAAATAAAAATCATGTTAATACAAATAAAATTTATTCCAATAAAAATCGAACCACAACACTATCTCACGTGTTTTATTGTGAAATTCATCGTGTAAATATATATATATATATATATATATATATATTAGATAGGAAAGAACTTGATATGTCAAAAACAGGTTTGTTTAAAAATTTTCTGGAAAAAGAGCCTCTTAAATGTGATTTACTAATGTTAGTAAATAATTAATAAATATTTATTAAATATTAACAGAAAAATAATAAGCATGGTATTGGGCAATTATAACATGGTCGTAGTTAAATTAGCTATTTTAGGTTAGCTGGCAGAAATAATTAACAAAAAAGTTGGTAATTGCAGCTAAACATTTTATCATACATAAAAATATTTGTACATAACAATAATTATACGTTAAATCTAATTTACACACACACACACACACACACACACATCTGTAGCTACACTATGATATTGGTTTAAAATTAACGTGAGTCTCCTAACCAAGACACTTCATTCCTTGACATAAACACATTCGCCAAGAAAAGTTTTGGACATAATGAATGAACGTAGAGTATTGCAACATCTTCATTAGGGTCAGACACGAAGAATTTAGTTTAAGGTGTTTTGAAAAGCTTTCGATATCACTAGTGTAATTGCAAGATGTGCTTCATCATATCTCTCTCTCTCTCTCTCTCTCTCTCTCTCTCTATATATATATATATATATATATGTATATCTTTCAACCTTTCAAATGTTCCGTACGATGATTCCTCATTTCACGAAGGTCAAGCTTGTCGCTTGTGTGTGTGTGTGTGTGTGTGTGTGTGTGAAATTAATTTAAATGAAATATGAAGCTGTCCTCAAATAGATAAAGCGATACTGTACTATTTAATATACAGGGTGTCTCAAAAGTCACTATCTATTTCGGTGACATTAGATTTTTTAAAAAAATGCTATGCTGGCATAAAGATATGTACTTCTGGTGCAAATGTGTGTATTTAAAAAAAGTTAATTGGTTTATTTCGAATTTTGTGTAATTTATAAATTTATCTTGACATGCTTGAACAATTCCTCGAACCTCAACTTCTTACAGATGGCATTCTTGACACAGTAGTTTTTCAGCAGGATGGAGCACCGTGCCATTATGCAATAATTGTACGTGATTATCTTGACAGATGCTTCCCCGGTCGCTGGATTGGTCGTGGAGGAACACAACCATGGGCAGCACGTTCACCCGATTTAACACCATTAGATTTTTTCGTCTGGGGTTTCATTAAGTCTAAGGTGTACACTGGTAGAAGAATTAGTGATGTAGCCGAACTTCGAAATCGCATTACCGATGCAGTTCAGAAAATAACACCTCAAATGCTGGAAAGTGTGTTCCGGGAAACAACTTATCGCTTTGAGCTCTGTAGAGACACTGATGGTCGCCATGTGGAGACAGATAAATAAATAGCACTAATTCTTTGTGGCACTTACTTTGAAATAAATATATTTTTCATGTCTTAAACCAGTTTTTCGTAATTCCCATTATTTTTCAAAATAGATAGTGACTTTTGAGACACCCTGTATTAAGTCAAACCTTTCAGCGAGCGTGTGCGTCGAAACGATATATATATATATATATATATACACACTTCTGCTGAATTTGGTAGAAGATTGTAGACACGAGTTGTATGAATATTTTCAATTATATTTCGAGGAAATGTTCAACAAATGTTAAATGCAGACAACAGCTGTAGGCCTCCATTAATTTCTTGAATATTATGAAGGACTTGAGGTGTTTGCAGTTCCTTGAGAAGAAATGGATCATTTTCGAAATAGGAGAAAATGCCCGAGGGATGAATTAAAGAGAAGTGAAAGTTGAAGGGAAAAAAATAAGTTGGGTGGGGGGGGGGAGGTTAAATAGCGTATTAAGTTACAAAAAAAATTGGGGTATGAGACTCGAGATGTGGTACAATTTTATATTCAGTAGTGATACTTTTCGGGTTATGTACTGTACATTCTCAAAGACATTTTCAATTGGTGTATGAATAAGGAATGTCTTTGACTTTGCAGTTAAACTAAGTTAAGCATTAATGAATAATTTATTCATTGAGAACTTTGCTATTTTAAATTAAGTAAATTATTTTAATATTAAAATGTATATAAATTCATACTTAAATTCAGAATCCGGCGACGGTTTTAAGGCGGAATTCGACAAGAATCGAATTCCAATTGTTTTTCCAGGTTGGAATTGGAACCGATGATTCACTGGTCGACAAAATCGAACTTTTTATTTCTCACATGAACAAAAATGGGTGGATCTTATAGGTTTTTTACCGCTGAGTTCAAAAATGGCCTCAAACTTTTTCTATCACCCACCACTATTGAGTGAATCGAAAATTTAATTTGTACTAATTTATAGGCGTAATAGCAATATCAAAGTAGAAAATGCATATTGAATTCACCTAAAATGTGGCTACTGATTATTTACGCTTGTATTTCGCCTCTGGGCCATCCCTTGACAATGTCCAGCAGTAGTCATCCAACATGCTGGGGCTCCACTTGCCCTGGTATCGTTCCCCATGCTCATCACTAACATTGCCTAAGTTTGTTGGGAAGAAGTCGAGATGTGAGTCAAGAAAATGAATTTTCAACATGTTGCACCCCACGTCTTTGTAGGCCTTGAGAAGTTCTTCAACAAGTGACTCTTAATTTTCGGCCTTGAAGTTTCCGAGGAAATTTGTGTTCACTACTTTAAATGTTCTCCAAGCTGCTCCTTCAACTTCACTTAGAGTTTCATCAAACGCGCTGTCTCTCATGATTTCTCTAATTTGCGGGACCACAAATATCCCTTCTTTGATTTTGACCTCGCTGATCCTTGGAAATTTCTGTTTTAAGTAGAGACCCCCCTCCCTGCCATTTTGATCCACAGCCTTAACAAAATTTTCCATTAAACCAAGTTTAATATGTAGTGGTGGCAAATAATTTTTGGATTAGAAGAGGTGAACTGGTGAGATTTTTATGCCCTGGAATCAACGCTTGTCGAAGTGGCCATTGTTTCTTTGAGTAATGGCTTTCCCGTGCCTGCGTCCCATTCACAGAGGAAACAAGAGAATTTCGTATAACCCACTTGAAACCAAGAAGAAGTGCAATCACTTTCAAGTCTCCACAGATATGCCAAGAGTATTTATCATATTGGATATGTTTCACAAGCAGGTGCATATTGTTGTATGATTCCTTCATATGTACGGCATGTGCTAATGGAACTGAAGGGTATTTATTTCATTATGGAGTAATACAGTTTTTAAAATCAGCTTCGAGGAATCAATAAATAGGCGCCATTCGTTTGGATCATGTTGTTAGCCAACGGTTTTCATGAGAGGGGAAAGTTTCTTTGATGCTTGCGGTAAAAAGATATCTTAGTGCCTTTTTCTTGAAGATTCCAACCTTTCAACCTGAAGCCGAAAGTTCGGATTGATCTTTTGACAATTCAGATCACAGACAAGCTCGCTCAGGTCTGCTTGAGATATTAAGTGAGGCTCTGTCGATGAACAAGATGGTTCAAAACATTGGATCAACATCGTCCGTCAGTAAACCATGTTGAGCTTCGTCATTACCATTGTACATCAATTTCATTTTCATCATCTAAACTCCACGTTTCCGGTGGCCTTGGTACTGGCAAATGTTTATTATGTAAAACAGGCCTTATGGCTGATGGTAAATTTGGGTATTGCACCATATGTTTAGATTTCGCAGTAATGCCTAGTATATTTGTTAAGCAGAAATAACAATCCGTTAAATGGTCTTTCGGCTCTCTCCATATCATCGGAACAGCAAACGGCATTTGACGAGACCCATTTAGCCAGCCTGTCAGAAGTCTTAAACACGTAATACAGCATATATGAGGCACCCACGTCTTGTTCTGATAACGTACCTTGCAACCAAAATAAAGTTCGTATGCTTTTTTGACGAGAGGGGTGAAATTTCGCCTTTGAAATTTAAGTGTTAACTCTCTGCACACATAACAGAAACAGTTTGGATGGTTGACACACTTGCGTGGCATTGTCATGAAACAATACGAACGCACTGACACAAAAAATGATTAAGCAAAATCACGAATAAAATGCACGATGTTCACTGAATGAAATCAAATGAGTTAACTGACAAATGAAAGTCAACAGTGACGTGTAGCAACTTATAAGCAGAGGAAGAGGAAGGGGCAGACCCCGCCCCCTTCCTATTCTCACTCAAATCCTAAGTAATGTAAATTCGTGTGTCACTCTAAAACTGCGGGTGATAGAAAAATTCTGTTTTCATTTTCGTAATCAACGTAAGCAATTACACATAGTTCAAGTAAAAATATCTCTGTGACAAAAACTTTGTTGACCAGTGAATTAATTATTTTCAAGTCTGAATCTTACATTACAATCGGAAATCCCTCAATAGAACATGGAATTGAATCCGAATCATTTCTGGAATTCCAAAGCAGTTGAGATTGCTAGACGTTTCTACATACTGTATATACATATATTCACACACACACACACACAAACACATACACAACATTATATAATATATATATTATATATAATAATATATATATATATATATTAACTGCAAACAACACAGTATAATTAATGTAAAGAACGACGCTTGTGTAGAAGAGCGTTCCTCACAAGATGAGGAGGGAGAACGAGCAAATGAAAAATGGGGTACCTCCCAGGAATCGAACCCGGGATCATCCAATTGCCAGTCGGATATGCTAACCACTGCATCAAGGACCCCGATTAGTCAGTACTCGTAATTCTCCTACATACGAGCGGAATCAAATGCCCTGAGGGGGCACCTTCGCATGCCGTACATATATACCTAATTTTTTCATTTGCTTGTTCTCCTTCCTCATCTTGTGCGGAACGCTCTTCTACACAAGCGTCGTATATTATATATATATATATATATATATATATATATATATATATAGGACGTTAGGTAGGAGACAGGGAGTGCTGGCACTCCTGTTTCTCCTGGCACTGTCCTCTTTAGCTGATCTTTTTCCGTATTTCATCTACCATGTGAGCAGTCCAGCATGCTCTCAAACACACGCTTCTCCATCTACTCTTTACTACACGTACATTCATTTAACACACTACACAATCTTTTCAAAATTTATAAAAAATACAACGGCATTGTGAGCCTTGGAGATGTTGATTTTAGCTCTCTCTTTCTTATTAAGGGGGCATTTTTGCGGGCACACGCCCTTGGTCCCCACTTTTCTACAAAAAAAAAATATATATATAGGGTGTCCCTAAAAAAAACTATATACTCTTTATAGCATCATATATTTTATAATTAAAAAAAAAAACAATATATTGTTATAGCAATTGCCAATGAAAGGTAAATTAGTAATCTAAGTGATCAAAATGTTATAGCGAGTTGTTTGCATATAAAATTTAATTAACTACGCCAAGTGCTGAAAATGTTCTCCGGCGGCATGAATGCACTTTTGAATGCGTCGACTAACTGATTCGCAGACATGGACTAATGTGGATGCTGTGATGGTCCCGCACTTTTCCCTAATTGCATCCTTAAGGTGTTCGAGTGTTGCGGGTCTTGTACCATAAACTGCATCCTTCAGGTAGCCCCACAAGTAAAAATCAAGTGGAGTCAAGTCCGGTGAACGTGAAGGATACTCAACGCTTCCTCTTCGTCCTATCCAACGGTTAGGCAACGTTTCATCGAGGTACCTTCTGACATCATAATGATAATGAGGGGGAGCTCCATCTTGTTGAAAGTAAAAGTCGTCGTTTCCAAACAACTTCCGAACTGCAGGTATAATTTCTGTCCGCAGCATGTCGAGATATGCGGCACCGGTAACTGTCCCATTAAAGAAAAATGGTCCAACCAAACCCCTGGATGATAAACCACACCATGCTGTTAATCCTGGTAAATTAACATGTTTATCCACATAAACGTGTGGATTATCAAGTGACCAGTACCTGCAGTTGTGTCGATTTACTGTGCCATTCAGCTTGAAGGTAGCTTCATCAGACCACACGATTTTGTTGTATTGAAAGTGCATTCATGCCGCCGGAGAACATTTTGAGCACTTGGCGTAGTTAATTAAATTTTACATGCAAACAACTCGCTATAACATTTTGATCACTTAGATTACTAATTTACCTTTCATTGGCAATTGCTATAACAATATATTTGTTTGTTTTTTAATTATAAAATATATGATGCTATAAAGAGTATATAGTTTTTTGGGACACCCTGTATATTATATAATATATATATATATATATATATATATATGTGTGTGTGTGTGTGTGTGTGTGTGTGAAATTTTATATGGTGGTTCTCTACGCCATAATTATATGTTCAGTAATTCCATTTCATCGAACACTAAAAACAAAAAAAAATACACGATAATCAACATAATTCTTGAAATAAAATAGAGACAAAATCATTGAACAAATTCTCTCTCTCTCTCTCTCTCTCTCTCTCTCTCTCTCTCTCTCTCTCTCTCTCTCTCCCTCCTAATCCGAAGCCGGAATGAAAAGATCAAAACCAAATGGTGTGAATGGTTGGGCTGTTCCGTCATTGAACCAGAGGTAGGCCATTCCCTAACATTTTTACATCGTTTGACTGAAGTGTTTTTATTTAAAAATGAATTCCGTAATTAGTTTTAAAAGATGAATGCGGTTTATCCTTGCCACATTTTTCTGGTTAATTTTTTGAATACATTCTACTGTATTAATTACGAGTAGAATTAATTACACGATGTATTCCTTAGTATTCTTTAGAGTAACAGCGTGTAAAATGGTTGTGAATAAATTTGAAGTTTTAATTAGATAAAAATAATTTCATATTTAAATTTTTCATGAGGTGTTTCGCGCATGTACGTTTCTATTAAATGAAAGAGGTTGAGTTATATGTTAAGTAGGAATGTAGTTTGATCTGTCTTAAATGTAGTTATATTATATATATATATATATACACCTTGCAACTTTGTAGATGTTCCGTGCGTCTGTTTCTTTTCACATGGAGGTCATGCTGGTTGGTGGTCCCACCCTTTGACCTGACTTGATGCGAGACAGAGTTGCTATCCTGAACTCTCCATCTCGCGTAGCTAGGATATGAGACTTACCCCAAAGTATTAGACACCCTAGTCCAGTGATCACCAATAGGCAGACCTCGGTCCGGATTTGGCCCCTACGGATCACCGGGAGTATGTGAAATTTGGGTTAAAATAGTCAGTAAATTACTACAGTAATGTGTTAGAATTTTGAAAGTTTTTTAATCCCGACCAAATCCAAAACACTCATATACTGTAACACAATAATATAATTTTTAAAAGCTACATTACAGAAGTATTACAGAAGTTACAAGGTACCAATGACCCGAGGATCCACTGCACAGAGTGTCCACAATGTCTTGTCACCCCAGTAAGGAAGTAAGGTAGGAAAGATAAGGAAGTGAACAGTCATAGAAAGTTTCAAGTACAACTCACATAATTTTCACACCATGCATGCTCATTACCTCGTGTACCCAGACATGAAAATTTGATGTAGTAATAAGGAAAAGAAAGCAAAAAAAGGATAGCGCGAAACACTAAGCTACACTACATTCGCCCTTGGCCCCTCCTTCCTGCATAAAAAAATCTACACCTTGCAGTTTTTTTAAGGATTCTTAAAAAAAGTTATTAATCAGAAGAAATCTGGTGTCATAGAGTATACTGTAAATTGATTTCGATAAAATAATATCGACCACATTCAATGGCCAGAAGATCGAAAAATTGGAGCCCTGACGGTTGGATATACTGTATGTTGATTTTTAATGATAACTCTAAGCATATTGACAGCAACATTAAATTTGTATAAGTCATTTAGTTTTAAAATATTTAGCTCTTTAAACCCCGGTAGGACAAAAGAATGTCTAACCTGGCAATCTTGAGACACGTGCCACTTTCCAGAGCCACTATCCTTACACCCGTCGTTGTAGCTCTTGCCCTGATGCAAGAACGTCTTAAAGGATGCTTTGCAGTAGCGTTTTTCCACATGTTTATCTCTTCTGTTTGTTCCTTCCAGCGATAAAAGGAATTTTTACTGCAACGCACCCATTCAACCATTCCTGGCCGCGGATAGGTCAACTTTGACACCAGTATTTTCCTGCAGTTCTACAGCGAGGCAACTGCTAGATTCACGTCTGTCTCTTAGTAGTCTTATCTCCTCATATTTAATATCAGACTCTGATGGATTTGATTGTCTTCTCGGTCTCCTCCCATCATCAGTCGTTTCATTTTCAGCTTCATTGCATTTCTTGATTAGATTTTCGGTACCTGTTTAGAAACCTTCATTTTTTCCATAATTTCTTTGACCGTTGCTTCTTTTGTATGGCGTTATTTGAGTACACTTTATTTTGTTAGAAAAAGTGCATTTTTATAACCATATTCATGAATTGATTTAGAAAAACTAATAGCAAAGTTTATCAGTAAATCAAGACGAGAAGTGGACCCAATTTACCACATTTAAATAATTGCTTTCACGCTTTTTACCAAATAATATTGTCAAATTTAAGTAGAAAATGCTTAAATGTGAACTTCGCTAATGCAATTAACACTCTTAAACCAGATAGAAAGGTCAAGTACACTTTCCTAAAATTTTACTATCATCTACATTAAGGCATAATTACTTTCTATTTGTACACTATAAAATATAGACCACCTTTTCTAAAAATTTTATTGTTCCATTTGAACCGAATACTGAACGAGTCTGAATCAATTTTATTGTACAGTAGTGTCAATATAATTGGTTCAAAACAGGTCCAGAAAGGAAAATTGCTCCAACGGTTTCAATGATAAACCATTCGTTTTACAAAGAAATCGTTCCATAACCGTCTGATGCAGCAAATGGAATAACTACATTTTCTTTATGGAACAACTTTTCTTTCTAGACCAATTACGAACCAGTTATATCGAAATTACAAAATAAAATTGATTGAAAATCGTTCCATATTCGGCCAAATGAAACAATTAATTTTTTCAGAAACGGTGGTCTGAATGGATGGAACAACTTTACAGTTGTCAAGAGGTTCTTTCAATGACGCATAATTTAAATCTTATTTAAAAAAAAGATTGATTTATAATCGGAAAATTAAAAATTACTTTACTAAATCCATATCATCACCCATATGATGAAGTGATATATATATATATATATATATATATATATATATGAATAGAAACGACGTAAATAAGGAGCGTCTCATTTTTCATTTATTCGTTATTTCTCTTCCCCGTGTGCAGAGACGCTCCTTATTTACGTCGTTTCTATTCATTTATATACTGCGTGGTCATTGCAGTTAAATGCATCTATATATATATATATATATATATATATATATATACAGGGTGGGGCACGGGAATCAAGTGTTTTTTGAATAGCTAGTAATCGGCCATTAGGAATGGGAGGGGCGTGCGGTAGGTAGCATTCCATTCCTGGGTTCATAGCATTTAACTTTAACTAACACTCACCTTTATCTTTCAGGTGCCATCATGGAGCAGTGGACGTTAGAACACCGCATGTTCGCGTATGATCATTTTGTTAGGAGTGGCGAGTCAGTGACAGCAGTTCAGCGTGCGTTTCGCCGCAGATTCAACATTCATCGAAATGACTCTGTTCCCGCTCGTGACACAATCTTACGTTGGGTTAACAATCTTCGAACAGGAGGCTCAATAATGAAAACAAACCGAAGGGGCCGCAACGCACTGTGCGTACTCCAGAGAACGTTGAAAGGGTCAGACAAGCGATGTTGCAAAGCCCAGGCCGCTCTGCTCGGAGACATTCAGCTGCACTCGGAATCAGCAATCGTACTGTTAGACGGATTTTGCATGAAGAATTACATTTTCACCCATACAAGTTAGCGATGGTGCAGGAATTGAATGTAAACGATGCCCCCAACGACTGAATTTTGCACAGGAAATGCTTGCACTTTATGAGCAGAATGAAAACATGATGGTGGTAATGAGTGATGAAGCCCATTTCCACCTTAATGGGGCCGTCAACAATCAAAACTGTCGGTATTGGGCTGCTGAAAATCCGCGACAACTCCATGAAAAACCGCTGCATAGCCCTAAGTTTACAGTTTGGTGCGCGGTGGGAAAGTTTGGCGTCATCGGTCCTATTTCTTCGAACAAAATGGGGTTACCGTTACCATAACATCTGGGCGTTACATTGAGATGGTGAACACCTTTTTCATCCCTGAGTTACGAAGAAGGCGTATTGCTCGTCGACATTTGTGGTTTCAGCAAGATGGGGCCACGCCACACACCGCCAGAGCGTCAATGGCTGTTCTTCGCCCCTGTTTCCCAACCATCTCATTTCGAGATTTGGTGACATTGCATGGCCCCCTCGGTCCCCTGACTTGTCCACATGTGACTTCTTTCTATGGGGGTACCTCAAGTCACGTGTCTACGAGGACAAGCCCCGTACATTAGATGCATTGAAGGAAGCGATCCGTCAACAAATCATCCAAATCAACAGAGACCTGCTGGGAAGAGTGGAGGCCAATTTTCGTAAACGCCTTCAACAATGCGTCGACGGCCAAGGACATCATATGCCAGATATAATTTTCGGTACATGATTATTATGACATGAAATGCTATGTTCTTACGAATGTTGTTCTACCAATATATTTTCTTTACAAAAATAAATATCATTTTCCTGATTATTCCAAAAACACTTGGTTCCCGTGCCCCACCCTGTATATATATTAGGGGTTGTAATGACTGATGATGCGAAATTTGAAACACAAAATAAGATAGCAGTAAACAGAGCAAAGAGCGTAACTGGGCAGATACTGAAAACCTTTAAACGAAGGGATAGGAATATAGTGATTCCTCTACTGAAAACACTGATCATACCCAAATTGGAATACTGTTTGATCCTAACATGCCCATATAAAAAAGAAGACATTAGACAACTAGAAGGGATTCAGAGAAGCTTCACAGCCAAGATCAAAGGGTACAAAGAATTAAATTACTGGGAAAGGTTACGCGAACTAAACTTATATTCACTGGAAAGGAGGAGAGAGCGATACACCATTATTTACACTTGGAAAATAATGGAGAAACTAGTCCCTAATGTTACTCTGAACCCTGTAACTCCCCAAACAACAGTGGAAAGTAGAAAAGGAACGCTGTGTTGTGTTCCCAAATTAAAGGCTAGACAGGGAACATCCTTAACCCAGAAAGAAAATAGTTTTGTTGTGAGAGAACCAAAACTGTTTAATCAGTTGCTCAAAGACCTAAGAAACACGAATGGTGTTGCAGTGAACAGCTTCAAAAGAAGATTAGATGCCTGGCTCAGAACAATCCCCGATGAGTGGGCGTACCTGGCTATGTGTGGTGGAGAGTACAAGAAACCAACTGACTACTTTACCAGGCCAACTCGAGAGGAGGGGCGACAAGCTTGACCTTCGTGAAATGAGGAATCATCGTGCGGAACATTTGAAAGGTTACAAGGAGTTACAAGGACAAGAGGAAGCCTCAAAGACCTTTCAGTTCACTCAGGGCACTTCCTGTTATTAAACTCGGGCATTTTTAATCTAGCAGTTATAGAACACTGGATAAAAAAGCATAAAGCTTTGTCCCTCTACTCCCGCTCCTTCCCTGCCAGAGGTAGGAAAGGGTTAAAGAAAGTACTGTACCTTGACCCTGAAAAAGCAGCCAAGGAAATTTTATAGGAAAGAGGAGAATAGAAAAAGTAGCTTTATAATTATGCTATGCACACATGGAAATCATATACTAGATAGTACTGTTATATAAACTAACATAATAATATATTTGTATTGGTTGTATATCAACTACATGGTATCGTCACAAAAACCTCGAACCTCGGTTTTGATTTTTAATAAAATATTTACAGTTCTAAATACCGAAGTATTGGGCCAACAAAGACCCCATGGCCCACTCCAGGCTAGCTAAAAAAAGGATTAACAGAGAAGAAAAGGTCAAACTTTCCATGCTTACACTTATGTACGTGCAAAGCTATCACGCAGAAATTGAAGTAAAACTACTCTCCTTTTCTTCGCTTGGGCCACTGCCGACAAAGTGATGAAACACCACTACAGGAAAGGGGTTGACACAGGAATTGAAAACGGAAATCAGATCTTCCACACCATGCCTGCACTCATCACGTGCACCCAGTTATCCAAGAGAAAGAAAAGAGAGAAAAAATAGTGATATCAGAAACGCAACTCTACTTCATTCAAGCCATGCCATGCATTTTTTAAAGTTTTTTTATTCATTAGAAAGAATTAGAAGAAAAAATAATATTTCTGTAAAATACTTATCTACTCTATTCTTAGACATGTTAACGAGGCAGACAAGTGTGTGAGGTGTTTTCTGTAATTCACTGTCTGTCGTGTGTATAAGTAGGCCAAGTCTTTGAATGTCGCCGAGTTTCAACTTGGGTCTCCCACCGTGAAAGGAGTTTATGCGGCAAGTGATATAATAAGTTGTTCACACTTCGCGGTGTTGTGCCACCACGACAGTAGAGGAAATATCTTTCTGGCGAAGAATATCAGTGGGAGGTCCCTGTATCTATCTCCGTGTACTTGTCCCTTATGGAGTATGAAAGTTTTTCGTGGGCGATCAACCGCTGTTGCTACGGCGAATTTAAGAGTCTCCCACGTAGAGGCGTTTATGAGGCAAGTGGTAAAAAAATGAGTTGCTCACTGGTTGTCCATGTTATGTGGGCACAAGGCAACCAGAAGCGTATCTTTAAAATGGGGAGAGTAATAAGTATAGAAGTAATTGTTTAATCAAACTCCTGCAGGGTTATGTTGTAATTCTATTTTCAAAATACTTATCTAATCGATTCTTAAATTATGTTATATATGTGGGGACAGTCTTAAATCATGAGTATATTTGGAACTTTGTCCAGCCTATTTTTAATCATATTCATAAGTTGGCTTCAAACAACCTCTGAGGGAAGTTGGTTCCAAATATTAACTATTTTTATAAGAGAAGAAATTATCGCAGATGGGGGTACTAAATGTTTCTAGTTCCAATTTAAAGCCATTATTTCTCGTCGGATTGGAATTAAGTGAGAATAATTTCCCGTAGTCTACCCTCTGTCCATTCCATTAGGCATTTTGAAAAGTTGAATAAGCTGACCGCGCAACCTCCTGGTCTCTAAGGTAAACAGATTTAAGCGCTCTAATCTGAGTCGGTAGTTTTGAAGTCTCAGTGAAGGGATCAATTTTGTGGCCTTTGCTCGTACCCTTTCCAATCTTTCAATATCCCCCTCTAAGGGAAGATCAAAACTGCACACAAAACTCCAACTGAGGTCTAACTAGTGAAATGTAAAACGACATTACAACCTCCTTATTTCTAAATTGGAACTGTCTTTTAACCTAATCTGGTATTTTTAAGGCCCACTTTTCGACTTCTGGACATTGCTTTGATGGTTTGAGATCATTACTGATATAAACTCTTAAGTCTTTCTCTAGATCAGTCTCAGCCAAGTTCCTCCCCTACAGAGAGTAATCGGTCTTTGGGTTCTTGTACCTACAGGGTGGGCGGAAAGTAGCTCCCTATTTTGGATTGGTAAAAAAATACGTATATTATTCATTTATTTCAGAAAAAATAATATGAAAAGGTAGGCATACATGGTAGGTTTTCTCTAAAATTCAATGTGGGCTCCAACTCTTTCCACCAGCTTCTGGAGCCGCCCAGGAATGGCGTCCACTGACTTTAGCAGGAACTCCGGCGGGATGGAGGACATGACTTCCCGAATTCGGTCCTCCAGTTCTTCCAATGTCCTCGGTTTGGTGCGGTAGACTTCTTCCTTTACCCACCCCCAAAGAAAGAAGTCGCACGGTGTCAAGTCGGGGCTCCTGGCTGGCCATTGATGTGGACCACGACGACCCATCCAACGCCCAGGGAAGTGGGCATCCAGCCACTAACGGACAACAAGAGCGAAGTGCGGAGGGGCGCCATCTTGCATAAATATCAGATCGTCGATGTTCTCCCATGTGCTGACAACCGGCCAGACCTCGTTTCGCAACATAGCAAGGTACCGCTCAGCATTCATGGTGTTGCGCAGAAGGAACGGGCCCACAACCTGATCTGAGGTCATACCACACCACACCGTTACACTGAACCGATTCTGCCGTTTTTCAGCGGTAACCGTGCGACTTCTTTCTTTGGGGGTGGGTAAAGGAAGAAGTCTACCGCACCAAACCGAGGACATTGGAAGAACTGGAGGACCGAATTCGGGAAGTCATGTCCTCCATCCCTCCGGAGTTCCTGCTAAAGTCAGTGGACGCCATTCCTGGGCGGCTCCAGAAGCTGGTGGAAAGAGTTGGAGCCCACATTGAATTTTAGAGAAAACCTACCATGTATGCCTACCTTTTCATATTATTTTTTCTGAAATAAATGAATAATATACGTATTTTTTTTACCAATCCAAAATAGGGAGCTACTTTCCGCCCACCCTGTATATACAGTATTTTACAATTGTTAAAGTTGACAAAAGTACTTAGACAACTTCGGGGTTTTTTCTCAATAGTTTTCGATTTGATAATAAGAGTCACTAAATAATAGCAGACATATTGAATCAATAGTTTTAGAATCGTGTTGCTTTCAAAGCCTCTTTTCATGATGTAAAACTGACACACGTTCTGGTATTCCATTGATGAGCTTTGCCATTTGCTCTTGAGGACAATCATCATGGTGTCTATTTACTTTTGTCAACCCCCCTCTCTCTCTCTCTCTCTCTCTCTCTCTCTCTCTCTCTCTCTCTCTCTCTCTCTCTCTCTCTCTCTCTATATATATATATATATATATATATATATATATATATATCGTTTTGTGTATATAGTCGTCAATTCCGTAAGTGCATGAGCGTAAATATTAAAAAATATTTTGATAAAATAATTCGATACAAAGAGAGAGATCCATCCTGAACATTTTCCTTGTCAGACCACTGTACGTGAAACAATACCGAAAATACTGAAGAATTTACAGGTCATATGAATTTACTAAATGTCAGTCTGTTTTATTTAATATCTGTTTCTGGATCTATCAGGAATTTTATATTCACGGACAAACTTCACTTACAATAGGTCATTAAAAAAAATTGTACCAACGATGGAATAAATTGTTTTTGTGATCGAGATGATTCGATGTCAATTTTTTACGATAATTAAAATTACTTTATTTTCGTGTGATTTTATTGAATCTACTTTGATTTTTACCTTTGTTTTTATTTTTGTAAATTCAAGTTCAAATAAATGACAAAAACTAAGTTTTAGGTATGAAAATGTCACTTCTTTCTAAGAAAAAGTAATTGTCAAGGAATTTGAAAAGGCATAGAAAGGATTGTATTTACTGCTCTTAATTACTATTAATTATCTTTATTTTTACAAAAATTGCACCTTCTTTGAAGATATTTAGTTAAAATACATTTTATTTATACACTATTTGAAGTAAAACGTTTGAAGACAATTTTGTTCCATTTTCGTGTGAAAATTCTGAATTTCAACATGTCATTCATTCAAAAAACAAAAACAAACGTTATTGATTTTCATTAGATCCACGAACAAAGAAATACAACGTCACCAGTTACTTGCAGTTACCAAGCATTGTCTGAGTCCCTACGTTTATTGTTGTTTTCTCTTTTGAGACCCACTGTCGTTCACTTTCTTTGATCTAATGGGAAGCGGTGTTGCGACATGGCCACGACGTAATAATAATAATAAAATAATAATAATCATAATGGACATTCTGGATTCATATTAATAAAATTTATCATTTAATTTTTGTATCTGATTTCATGTTTCAAAACTACCAAATTCCTCGATATCATTTAAAATCACTCTACGGGTTTGCATCCCACTCTCTGGAGTTTCAAGTGTGATTTTGAATTAATAAACTTTAATAATATACCTGATAATTAGTTTTAATTTAGAACATAATGCGTGGCATGTTTGAAATCAAAGTTCAGCGATATTCGTACAGATTGGAAAAATTTACTTTAAAATTTAATTTCCAAATCTATAAAAAAATTTGCATTTCATGAATATTTCGTGTGGTTTCGTAAATAAATTCCACTGGTAATGGAAAGAGAAAAGTCAGTGTTGTTGGGTTTGCCAAAATGAGGAATTTATTGATAATATAAAATATTATAGACGTTTGACATAAATGAAAAACATAGGGTAGGCATGATATAAATTCTAAATAGGCCTCATGTAAATCCCGGGTGACTGTTTGCACGTAAACATCCGAACGGATCTCAACATAATCTGACTGGAACGTGTGGCGTTGTTTTGTTCAATTAATAGGGTGCGAGAGACTACGTCACGTGATGCCACACCTCCATTCCATCAAATCATGTATCTGTCTTAGTGTTCAAACAGTACTTGAAATAAATATTAAAATTAGTTAATGTGAAATAGTTAACAAAATTGAATTAAATAATATAACAGCTAAGAATTTGGGAAACTCATAATATAATGTATTTAAAGTTGTTTGTAAGTTCCAGGATCAAACGGGAAAAGACGAAAGAACATATTTTCCCAATGCGAGACAAAAACCCGAATTCTCGAGGCTGTAGGGAGAAAGAGAGCGTACAAGAGGACCGGAGGATAGTCAATACCAGTCAAGCAGATGAAGAAGAGTAGAGCTAAATAATCAAACATTTTCCAGTCATTTCACGAGAATTTCCGAGATAGTTAATGATAAAATTCGATCTAAGCCAATTAAGATATTGCTTATATATTTTCTTATAGTGGTGGACCGGATGTCAGTTTTTCAACATCTGCGGGTGCGGATGCGGATCTTTAATTTCAATATCCGTGGATGCGGATGAGGATATTTAGTTAATCTATCAATATACAGGGTGTCCCAGAATTAACTATCTATTTCAATGAAATCGAACAAATTTTTTAAAAACACACTTTTATTTATGTTTATCATGTTTAATATGTGTTAAAAATGTATAAATTTCTAAATTTTTTTCATAATTTTATTTTCATAATTTTTTCATTATCTGGTCCAATGAAAGACCGTCTGAAGTCATAGAATGGCAAAGAGACTCTCCAAAAGTTAACGTGTGGCTTGGAATGACCAAATCCAAAATTTATGGCCCATTCTTCTTTGCGGAAGCAACTGTAACAGGTACCGTCTACCTTGATATGCTTCAGCAGTTTCTCGAGCCACAGCTTCTTGATGATGGCATTCTTGATAATGTTGTGTTTCAACAAGATGGAGCATCATGTCATTATGCTCTAATTGTTCGAGAATACCTCAACAGACGCCTTCCGAATCGGTGGATTGGACGTGGAGGACCTCGACCTTGGCCTCCGCGTTCTCCGGATTTGACACCCCTGGATTTCTTTGCATGGGGTTTCATAAAAACAAAGGTTTATCGCCAAAAGATCAATGCTTCTTGTTGAAACACAACATTATCAAGAATGCCATCATCAAGAAGCTGTGGTTCGAGAAACTGCTGAAGCATATCAAGGTAGACGGTACCTGTTACAGTTGCTCCCGCAAAGAAGAATGGGCCATAAATTTTGGATTTGGTCATTCCAAGCCACACGTTAACTTTTGGAGAGTCTCTTTGCCATTCTATGACTTCAGACGGTCTTTCATTGGACCAGATAATGAAAAAATTATGAAAATAAAATTATGAACAAAATTTAGAAATTTATACATTTTTAGCACATATTAAACATGATAAACATAAATAAAAGTGCTTTTAAAAAATTTGTCCGATTTCATTGAAATAGATAGTTAATTCTGGGACACCCTGTAATATAGAATTATGAATATATGACATAATTTTTCAAATTTCGTGATATTACTATTATGGCAGGCAATGCATAAGAATTAAAATTAATATTAATGTTTTCATTATGATAAAAATAATAACTTTCTCAAGAGTTTCAGCCACAGAAAATTGAATGAAACAAGTTTCATTCAATTTTCTGTGTTACCAGGTATTTATATTTTCAGGTTTATATATTTGTTTGTTCATGAATAATTAATACTTTACATGAAATGTGCATGACTGGGCCTTATAAGCTACTTTATAAGCTAATTTAATTGTAAATTGACTAATTTATTAGAGGTAATATCCGCATGCGGATGCGGATGTTAAAAATGACGCGGATGCGGATATCCGGTCCACCACTATTCCTTTATATATATTACTTTTGTTACTTTTGTTGAGTTTGAACGATAGTTCAGGATCGACCTGCGGTCGACCCCTCTGCAGCATCCTGCCTCATTTGCGGGACTTGGTGAAGGAGGGAATTGCTCTCTCATCTCCTCCTGCCCTCGTAGCCATCCATGCATGGCTGGTCAGGGACTTTGCACAAGAATCTGTCTAGCTGGTTCTTGAAGTAGTTCAGGTCGGTGTGCTGGAGATTCCTCACTTCTTTTGGAAGGACATTGAAAAGCTTTGGGCACCGTAATCTGAGGGTATTTTCCATCCTCGTTTTCATGGCCCCTTGTCACACTGCAGCTGGGACCGTACAAAATCTTCCTCTTCTCTCATTCCAGTTTGTTTCTATTTCATTTCTGAGGCTAGGGACAGAGCCCTCAAGTATTTTCCAGATGTATATTATTGTGTACCGCTCGCGCCTTCTTTCGAGAGAGTAGAGTTTCAGGGATTCTAGTCGAGACCAGTAGTCTTCACCTTCCGTTTCCTCTATCTTAGACGTAAAAGTCCTTTGTATAGCTTCAATGCTAGCAATATCTCTTTTTCTGTGCGGGCTTGTGAGTACTGAGCAATACTCAATTATTGGTAGGACTAGACTCTTCCATAATTTAAGCATGATGTTTGCTTTTCTGCTGTGGAAGCTCCTCCAGATGATTCCCATTATTTTTCTAGCCGTTGTGATTTTGATTTTATAGTGCTCTCTGAATTCTGCATCCGACGACATTATTACTCCAAGATCCCTGACTTGTGGATTTCGTGTTATCTGTTTGGTTTGCGGAGTTTTGTACCCTTTTTTCTGTAGCTCTTTGTTATTACCATACCTTAGAAGTTGGAATTTTTCTTCGTTGAACTTCATATTGTTGTCTTCTGCCCACTGGAATAATGTTTCAATGTCGTTTTGTAATTTTCTTATGTCATCTTCGTTCAATATTTCCTTACATATCTTTGTGTCATCTGCGAAGCATGATACAATACTGTCCTTAATATCTGCATCAATATCTGCAATCATTATTATGAACAGCAAGGGAGCTAATACTGTTCCTTGTGGGACAGAACTCACGACTTCCGAGACTTCCGATTTAACTCCGTTTACTACCACTCTTTGCGTTCTTTGCGTCAAGAAATTAAATATCTACCTTCCTAGCTTTCCAGTAATTCCTGTATCCTTAAGTTTGTGTGCTATGATTCCATGGTCACATTTATGGAAGGCTTTAGCAAAGTCAGTATATATTACATCAATGTTTTGTCCTCGACACAATGTTCCTAATATTTTCTCCTGGTGGTCTAGTAGCTGTGACAGGCCTGATCTACCTGTCCTGAAGCCATGTTGATTTGGGTTGTATAAATCTTTTTCTTGTAGGTAGTAGGCAGTTTTGCCTCTAATTATGCGTTCAAAACACTTTATAAGGTGTGAGGTGAGAGCCACTGGCCGATAATTTTTGGGCATTGCTCTGTTACCACCTTTAAATAGGGGGGCAATGTTCGCGTTCTTTAAGGGGAGTGGAATTTGTCCTGTGTCAAGTGATTTCCTCCATAGTAAGTATAGCGGTTTTGCAATACTCTCTTTGCATTTCTTCAGAAATGTGGCACTCCATGTGTCTGGCCCTGGCGCTGAATTGTCTCGCATCTGTGATAAGGCCGTAATTACATCTCCTTCCGTGAACTCGAAGTCCATTAATAGGTTTGTGCCGGGATTTGTTCTTGGTTGATCTGTAACAATGTCGAAAAACTCGTCTGGGTTTTCCACTTCCATCTCGGACTTAGGGGTGCTAAACACAGATTTAAATTGTTCCCTAAGCAGTTCACTTATTTCTTTCGGGTCAGTTGTGTATTCGGCCTCCCCGTCTATCAACGGTCCAATACTCTCCTTACACTGCATTTTCCTTTTCGCAAACGTGTAGAAGTATTTTGGGTTATTTTTCATGTTTTCTGCTATCTTGTTTTCCCTCGTTTGTCTTATGTACGAATGTTTGCTTTAGGTCCATTTCTACTTCGCCAAGTTTCCTCTCTAGTTTGAGTCTCTTTGCATCAGTTCTGCATCTGTGGAGATGTTTTACGGTTTGTCTTCGTTGCCTGAATAGAGTCCTGATTTTCCTCTCGAGCTTGCTACGTTTCTTGCCTGTCTCTCTGGAATATGTTTCAGTATTATAGGTTTGGTTTCCGTCTCTATTATACATAGTATTTCTTGTGGAGTCTTCTCGTGTAGTAGCAATTCCCAATTTACCTCCTTTAAATCTTTATTTACGTTTTCCCAATTTACTTTCTTTGAATTTATGTTTAAGCCAGTAGTATAGCCGCTAAAGGGGAGAGTGCAAGAATGTTGCAAGTTATTATGTAATGTTGCAAAGGGGGGTGGTGGTTGTTGCAAATGGGGTGGGGGGTTGCAAAAATTAAAAAAAGAAAAAAAAAAAAAAAAAAAAAAAAATACCCCAAAGGGCCCTTTGTTGCCAACCGGGGTTGCAAAGGGCATGCAACTTGGAGGTGGAGTTCTCCCCAAGCTATTCCCCCCAAAGGGCCAGAGAGAAAGGAGGAGAGAAAGGAGGAGAGGTGTTCACCTGGCAGGAGCCAAGTGCATATTAAGACTTTAGCCGAGTAGGCGTTGTTTTATAGGCTCCTAATCAGCCAGAATCAGCCAGTTGGCTGAGCCAAGGGGGAGGGGGTATACCTGAAGGAGAGAGAGAGAGAGACACCTGAAGGAGAGAGAGAGAGACACCTGAAGGAGAGAGAGAGAGAGTAGTGGCCTTTGATTGCAAGGCATGCAACTTGGAGGCGGAGTTCTCCCCCAAGTTATTTTCGTTTACCTAACCTAAGAGGCCTCTAAGGGGTTTTCCCAAAGGGCCAGAAAGAGAAGGACCAGAGGTCCTTGCTCGGCTCCCAGCCGAGCATGAATGACTCCGTCAGTCGTCTCTCGGTCTTTTATAAACCTCTATTCTGGCTGAGTTGCCAGATAGCGCAATGTATTCCAGATAGCGCCATGTGTCCCAGAAAACCATATATTAATCATCCATTTAAATAGTGTACCACAATATATATGACGGTAGTTAATCCAATTAAATTCTGTTTATTAAATAAATAATTTTTACACACTCAATCTTTATTATTATTAAACCTGGAATTGCATATCTTTCCAGTTTTTTTTTTTTTTTTTTGCAATGATCGGATTGTTCTTGCTAGATATATATTATTATGCATCATTTTAATGAGAAAGAAATGTACTTTAATATTATGTTTATTAAATACTCCTAAACTAATTATATAAGACCAAAGTAATGGTCTGACGTTGGGATGAATCCAATTAAATTCTGTTTATTAAATAAATAATTTTTACACACTTATTTTTATTATAAATATTTGAACAACGAAACAATATGAAAATTTACGAAACAATTCAATTAAAAGTTGAAATTATCCAAAATATAATCCGCTATAACGGGGTCGGACGACATGAGAGATTTTCCTTCCAGACCGCTCTTGATGTGATATATATATATATATATATATATATATATATATATATATATATATATATATATATATATATATATATATATAATAAACGAATAAACAACTCGTACACACACACACACACACACGAAGAACACCTGATGGTTGAGAGACCTCCCCCCCCAATCCCTGATAAGTCTCCCTTCACTCCATACGAAATGAAAATTTATGAAACACACGCTTGTCTGTGCACAAAGCATATAAAACACCATAATATATTTATATAGTTAGTCAATCGAGCCTCATCTATATATATATATATATATATATATATACTCGTACATTCACCAGCTGTGTTTGTATATGAACAACTCGTACACACACACACACACACACGAAGAACACCTGATGGTTGAGAGACCTTCCCCCCAATCCCTGATAAGTCTCCCTTCACTTCAAATGAAGAGAAATTTATGAAACACACGCTTGTCTGTGCACAAAGCATATAAAACACCATAATATATTTATATAGGTAATCAATCGAGCCCCATATATATATATATATATATATATATATATATATATATATATATATATATACTCGTACATTCACCAGCTGTGTTTGTATATGAACAGCTCGTGCACAACACACATACACACACACACACACACACACACACCCTGGAAACCAATGCATTTTTTCATCTCTCCTGGGGATCTTCTGAATGGATTATCGACCCACAGTTTAATGTGGAAACGAATGCTCTTTTTAAAATATAATTAGAGGATATATATATGGAAGGGCTGTAGTATCTCGTTTCGCCGAAATAAAATCGAAACAAGCGATCGTATTCGCATCAATTCGAATCGTCCCTAGAGACCTTTTTCGGGCCGAGGGAATATCCTTCTACAAGCTATTCGAGCAGAAACCACCACTTACTTCAAATTATTATCTTCAAATATTAATATTTTCATTATTATTATTTCTACAATGAAAATATTTACGCGTAATTTGTATGGTATCATATTCTTAGCTAACTTCTCTGTTATTGAAAGAAATACACACAATTATATTAAATAACAATCCGCGAAAGAAATAAGGTAGGCATACCTGAATTTACTAATAACTATATATATATATATATATATATTATATATATATATATATATATATATATAATATATATATATATATAGAAAGAGAGCGAGAGTTTTGTTCAAATAAAGGAATCCAAATAATTTCCATTTACTCAGTTTTCCAATGAGTTATTAGTAATATAACAGAATTAACAAAGTTACCCAATAAATAAATCGTTAGACTGAAAATTATCATATTCACAAATCTACACACACACACACACACACACACCTCTGTATATATTACGAAAATCAGGAAAAATGCCAAACGTGTATTAATTTAAATGATCCTAGAAACCTTTGAAAGGTGTGGGCGTTCACAGAGGAATTTTTGCTGGAACTTCCTCTCTCTCTCTCTCGTCTCCCTTCTCTCCAAATCTTAGCTTTCACACAAGCACACACACACACACCTGTATATATATATATATCATGAAAATCAGGAAAATAACAAACGTATATTAATTTAAATGAAACTAACATACGAGCCTCATTCCCCAACCCGGTATATATATATATATATATATATATATATATAATAAACGAATAAACACACACACACACACACACACACAACACACACACACTTCCCGGAAACCAATGCATTTTTTCATCTCTCCGTGGAGCAGAAAAAATATTACGCGCTTTTCATCTTAAAGTGAATTAAAGCAATTTTATGAAAAAGAATATGAATTTCAGAACTAAGTTAACATTTATACAAGGCTAGAAGCTTTATCAACTCCTAATTTATTTCTCAATGATAACCTATATTTTAATATAATTAATTAATTTTCTTTTTATCATAACTCAGCCGAGCAACGATGTTAAGCAACGTTGGAATCCAAAGGATACTTCCCTTACACTTTCCTCACCAGCGAGACTTTAAACTACGTAGGCCCACCACCCCCCAAACGTTATTTTGACTGTATGGATGAACGTGAAGACTTTGATCGATACTACGACAGTTTTAATGAAAGTAACCTTTATAATATAGCTGATGAATGTGAACGTTATTGCGTGAATGATGTGCGCGTGCTTAGAGTATGTTTCCATGCCTTTAGAAGAATGTACATAACCCGTTTCAAATGCGATCCACTGCAAGTCGCAACCACCATCGCATCATTATGTTTTACGGTGTTCAAGAATAACTTCATGCCTAAAGACACCTTAGCCATTATTCACCGAATGTATATCTTGATAAATTTAATGTTAATGAAGTCGCCTTGGCAATTTCCAGTTCCGAGAAAAAGACTCTCAAAGCCATTTCTCTCCTTGTGCATATATATTATTAAAAATGTTAATTGTTCTAAGACTATTTATAAAAGAAAATGGGATTTTGGCACAACTTGCATAATTATGTATTCTACAACTTGCTTATTGTAATTTTAAATATGTTATGAACGTTATACGCGTCACTATTAAATGTCATTTATATTTTTTTTTTTTACTTTCGATTTGATTTTGGATTATGTTTCAGCTTTGTAATTTTAATTTTTATTATTGAACAGATTTAATTTTGTACTTTAGATCTAGCTATCCACGTTTATATATTTTGTCATTTATACATTTTTATCAGGCATTGAAATGCGATAGTCCCCCGAAACAGCGGATGCTGCCAAATATAATAACTTTTCTGCGCTACGTCATCGTCTTTATCCTAAATATAAAGTTTAATACAGTCTTAGTACCCTCTGTCGTTCAATTATTAATCTTATATGTTATAATGTTTCAGAACAATCATATGATCCCTTTCCAGATAAAAGCCTAGTCCAAACGTATTTGGTTTTAGAATTTATAAATCTTAAAAAGATATAGGAAAACAAGAAACACAAAGGAGAAAATGAATTCCTAACTGACGCATTTTACATGCAAAAATATACGTAATAATAATAATAATAATATCGCTAACAATAGACATATATCTGCTCTTATTTAGCTATTTGTTATTTGTAGTTAAACAGCGGTGAACATTCCTCAAACAGAAGGCTGTAGACCTGACATACTATGCACGAGAATTTTGTCAAATTTCCAGATTCCAGACAGTTCATAATACAGCTCAGTCCAGACCTCATTTTTTATGGTGACTGTCACTGGGACACATTTTCCAGATTGCTAGGAACAAATGAATAAAATGCCATGACTACAATCTTGTAGTCATGCACCAACCTTTTTCCTGAGCTTTAATTCTGAAAATATTTTTTTTTCATCAATACTATATATTTGGTCCTTAGTTATAAAGAACACATCATTTGATGTTTAAAGACTCCCAAGTTCCAGGAAAATTGAGATGGTCATTTCACTCAAAAATCTGACAAGATAATTGATCACACAGTTTCCAAATTAGTTGACAAATTTATGAAAAAAGTGTGTGGAAACCATTCATGTGCAAAAGTCTTAGTTTGATAAAATATGGTAAATGTGGTACACAGTAGCTCTTTAGTTAATTTCAAGAAAAATTTAGACACTTTCATGAGTGAAAGAGATAGTTTGTAGATTGTATATCGTGTATATCCTTAGTTTCAGTTTTGTAGGCTCTTTTGGTGGAAGTAAATAGTTGTATATTAATTAGCTAGTTTGAGATTGACATTTTACAAAATTTTATTATTATTAAAATGTAGCTGATGATTTGGATTACCTCAATAGGCCCAAGTGCCTTCATGTTTTCCAAATGTAATGTAACGTAATAACTTAGCTAAGAATACGGTATACACTATTCACATTCAGCAAACTATCTCTTTCATTCATGGAAGTGTCTAAATTTTTCTTAAAATTAACTAATGAGCTACTGTTTACCACATCATATGGCAAGTCATTCCAAAAATCTACTACTCTATGAGTAAAGAAGTATTTTTGTAGATCAAGTCAACAAGTCTGTTTTCTAATTTTCTTATTATGCCCACAAGTTATCCCATCAGTATCTAGTGAGAAAAAGTTATGTACATCTAAAGTGTCCAAACCTGAAAACATTTTAAACATCTGTATCATATCTCTCTTCATGTCTCTCAAAACTAAACATGCCTAGTTCCTTTAATCTTTTCCAGTATCCCTAACTACTGTCATCAAATGAATTAATTAGCCACAGCCTACTAAGGGCCTATTTCTTTTTACAACATTGAATTGTAATTTTACTTCCATTTTATTACTTGGTAAGTTAATTCACAAATGTTATATTATCTAAATAAGTTTTACTCATAAAAAAAGACATATACCTAGATTATTACTACATTTGCAGTACAAAACCTTAAATTTAAGTAGCATATTACTTCCCTTAATACAAGTGTACAGTACTTAGCTATATACAATAATGAATCCCTGAGTTTTTAAGCATGTGAATTATTGGCTATAAGTTCGTATTCTTTTTTAATATGTGTTGTTTTATGTAAATTCGTATGTAAACTTATATACAGCTAATAACTCGTATGTTTAGACACTGACTCAGGAATTTATTATTGTACTCAGGCTTTAAGTCTGATTGTCTTCAACACTCCATGGCCTCACAGCCATAAATTGACAATTTATTATTCAGCTTGATACAGGTCTGTAGTTACTTAGGCTTTTTTTAAATACTCCTCAATTTTAGATAAACAATCATTTGATAACTTGTACTGTCTCCCCATTTTCTCAGCAACTGTAGGTGGTTCAATTGAACACAAAACATGTTGGAATGGAATCCTGCAAACATCCTCTTGTTCAGGCCATTTAAAAGAATTCTTTTTCATGAAATTTACTAATAGATCCTTCTCAGTATCACACACTTAAACTATGTTTCCAACAAACCAGTCACCTTCATAGAAACAGGCCACATATGTACCAGGTTTATATTGGTAAGCCACATTTTCTTGAACCAAAAATTAATTACTTTAGATGTCACAAATACAATTTTAAGGTATGTATATAGTATAAGGGGTTTATCAGCTGTCATGTATTTATTTTGAAGTTGTAGCAAAGTTTGTTTAACCAGCTATTTTTATTTTTCTTGCTCTACTTTGCCCACAACAACAACCTTAAGGGTTTCAAATGTTCAATCAAGAGCTAAAGTTACATTTGCAGTTTTAAAACAGGTTTGTAATGGGTTTTTATTGATAAATGATGAAATAGAGAAATCTTCATTTCCTTGGTGGTTCCTTATTCTTTACATTCAAGGCCTATCCTAACTAAAAACATTGTAAATTTTTAATTCAACCTGCGTCACAGGTTGATGTCTTAGTGACAGAATGGGGTTATCTGGCAAACGTTTTTCCTGAAACTGTACTGTGCATGTTTAAAACTAACATTTATTTCAGAAGTTTTGCGCAATGATTCCTCATTTCATGAAAGTAATATAAGTTACTCATTACTAAAACACTTGGTTTTGAATAATAAATATTACACCTTTTGGTTTAAAGAGAAAATATTTGTGAACAAAAAGGGTTAAGAACTACATGTTTAAGTTTAAACGTTATTGTAACCCCTCCTGGAAATCTCTTCAGAGATAATTATGTGACTCTTACATGGTAAATTGGTGTCAATTGTTACTCCAATGAATTTAACTTCTATTATGATAATAGACTTAACAATTCAGTTAATCCAAATATATATATATATATATATATATATATATATATATATATATATATATATATATATATTTATTATATATATATATATATAAATAAATTTATGAAACTGAAACTTTTAGTATTTCTTATATAGATTTAAATTGCTACAATTAGAAAAAGAAAGAAATCAATAGTTTAACCATAAACTAAATAAAATTAGCATTTAACTTGACTTTGTGTGTACTTTTTTCATAAAATATTTTTCCTGGTTGGGCTATTTTTCACTACTCTGCGATTTTAATTAGCTTGTTGGGTTTTGTTTCTGGCTATTTTTCAAATTGGATTCAGTTTTAGGGTGTTTTGTGATAGAATTATGACGTGCCACTCGTGTGATTTTGATCTGAGTCTCATGTGTCCTAGATGAAGACAAAGATTGGATGTTTTTTATCAATTACGGCTTTATTCTCTCATCCTTAACTTGTCCGAAATGGTTGACAGTGAGTGCCTAACACGAAAAGATCAGAAGATATTAGGTGAAATAACCAATATCGCCGTTAGGTTAATTGAATGCCTGGTTAGATCAACTATACACCCTGATGAGCCAATAAACATGTCTAGGGCCTACATTTCTAAGTTTAAACATTATACTGAATGCTCAGAGTGTGAAAAGTTTGAAGATAGCCAGTACTGGACCTCTACTTTTTTATTGTTTATATTAATGACTTGGAATGTGGATCTAAATAGGAAAACCTCACTATTTTCAGATGATACAAAATTGGGCCAAAACGTAAGATCTTAAACAGATGTCATGAGAAAGCAAAAGGCTATTGATGAAGTAGATGCTTGGACAGTATAGATGGGGATGAAATTTAATGTGGAATAGTGTAAAGTTATGCATGTTGGTCGTGGCAAGGACTGGTAAAAACCTTTTTTGAAAAAGCCAAATACCAATGGTATTTATAAAAGCCAATGGCTTTTTTGTTTTTTAAAATGACTTAAACCATGGTTTAAGCCTCAACAAGGGTGTATAGTTGATCTAACCAGGCATTCAATTAACCTAACAGGCTGATATTGGTTATTTCACCTAAATATCTTCTGATCTTTTCGTGTTAGGCACTCACTGTCACATTTCGGACAAGTTAAGGATGAGAGAATAAAGCCGTAATTGATAAAAACATCCAATCCTTTGTCTTCATCTAGGACACATGACGACTCAGATCAAAATCACACGAGTGGCACGTCATAATTCTATCACAAACACCACTAAACTGAATCCAATTTGAAAAATAGCCAGAACAAAACCCAACAAACTAATTAAATCGCAGAGTAGTGAAAAATAGCCCAACCAGGAAAAATATTTTATGAAAAAACTACACACAAAGTCAAGTTAAATGCTTATTTTATTTAGTTTATGGTTAAACTATTGATTTCTTTCTTTTTTCTAATTGTCAGCAATTTAAATTATATAAGAAATACTAAAAGTTTTCAGTTTCATAAATTTATATATATATATATATATATATATATATATATATATGAAAATTATTTCACGAAGGTAACACGTGAAAAATTTTATGATGAATAAAACCACGAAGGAAAGGAAACACAAAATGGTGCTCAAGCGCTTTCGTCTAATGACATCCTCAGGAACACTCAGTGTTCCTGAGGATGTCATTAGACGAAAGCGCTTGAGCACCATTTTGTGTTTCCTTTCCTTCGTGGTTTTATTCATCATATATATATATATATATATATATATATATATATATATATATATACATATATATATATATTTGGATTAACTGAATTGTTAAGTCTATTATCATAATAGAAGTTAAAAAAATTCATTGGAGTAACAATTGACACCAATTTACCATGTAAGAGTCACATAATTATCTCTGAAGAGATTTCCAGGAGGGGTTACAATAACGTTTAAACTTAAACATGTAGTTCTTAACCCTTTTTGTTCACAAATATTTTCTCTTTAAACCAAAATGTGTAATATTTATTATTCAAAACCAAGTGTTTTAGTAATGAGTAACTTATATTACTTTCATGAAATGAGGAATCATTGCGCAAAACTTCTGAAATAAATGTTAGTTTTAAACATGCACAGTACAGTTTCAGGAAAAAAGTTTGCCAGATAACCCCATTCTGTCACTAAGACATCAACCTGTGACGCAGGTTGAATTAAAAATTTACAATGTTTTTAGTTAGGATAGGCCTTGAATGTAAAGAATAAGGAACCACCAAGGAAATGAAGATTTCTCTATTTCATCATTTATCAATAAAAACCCATTACAAACCTGTTTTAAAACTGCAAATGTAACTTTAACTCTTGATTGAACATTTGAAACCCTTAAGGTTGTTGTTGTGGGCAAAGTAGAGCAAGAAAAATAAAAATAGCTGGTTAAACAAACTTTGCTACAACTTCAAAATAAATACATGATAGCTGATAAACCCCTTATACTATATACATACCTTAAAATTGTATTTGTGACATCTAAAGTAATTAATTTTTGGTTCAAGAAAATGTGGCTTACCAATATAAACCTGGTACATATGTGGCCTGTTTCTATGAAGGTGACTGGTTTGTTGGAAACATAGTTTAAGTGTGTGATACTGAGAAGGATCTATTAGTAAATTTCATGAAAAAGAATCCTTTTAAATGGCCTGAACAAGAGGATGTTTGCAGGATTCCATTCCAACATGTTTTGTGTTCAATTGAACCACCTACAGTTGCTGAGAAAATGGGGAGACAGTACAAGTTATCAAATGATTGTTTATCTAAAATTGAGGAGTATTTAAAAAAAGCCTAAGTAACTACAGACCTGTATCAAGCTGAATAATAAATTGTCAATTTATGGCTGTGAGGCCATGGAGTGTTGAAGACAATCAGACTTAAAGCCTGAGTACAATAATAAATTCCTGAGTCAGTGTCTAAACATAAGAGTTATTAGCTGTATATAAGTTTACATACGAATTTACATAAAACAACACATATTAAAAAAGAATATGAACTTATAGCCAATAATTCACATGCTTAAAAACTCAGGAATTCATTATTGTATATAGCTAAGTACTGTACACTTGTATTAAGGGAAGTAATACGCTACTTAAATTTAAGGTTTTGTACTGCAAATGTAGTAATAATCTAGGTATATGTCTTTTTTTATGAGTAAAACTTATTTAGATAATTTAACATTTGTGAATTAACTTACCAAGTAATAAAATGGAAGTAAAATTACAATTCAATGTTGTAAAAAGAAATAGGCCCTTAGTAGGCTGTGGCTAATTAATTCATTTGATGACAGTAGTTAGGGATACTGGAAAAGATTAAAGGAACTAGGCATGTTTAGTTTTGAGAGACATGAAGAGATATGATACAGATGTTTAAAATGTTTTCAGGTTTGGACACTTTAGATGTACATAACTTTTTCTCACTAGATACTGATGGGATAACTTGTGGGCATAATAAGAAAATTAGAAAACAGACTTGTTGACTTGATCTACAAAATACTTCTTTACTCATAGAGTAGTAGATTTTTGGAATGACTTGCCATATGATGTGGTAAACAGTAGCTCATTAGTTAATTTTAAGAAAAATTTAGACACTTCCATGAATGAAAGAGATAGTTTGCTGAATGTGAATAGTGTATACCGTATTCTTAGCTAAGTTATTAC
>JAJOZX010000019.1:522500-595000 GCA_023014485.1 Bathynomus jamesi
GTGTGCGTTACTTTTTTTATTATTATCTCGTTGTTATTTGTCCAGATTAAATCCAAAACGTTTTCCTTTCTCGTGGCTTCACCGATTTCCTGGGTAAGGGCGTAATGTTCCATAATATCTAATAGCATTGTTGCTTGGGTTCTGTCATCTTTAGTAATGTTGCCATGAAACTTCTCAACATATATAACTTCGTCATTTTTCTTCCATGATATGAATGGGAAATTAAAATCTCTGAAAATTAGAATATTTGTTGCTGAAGTTTCGAGTAATTTTAATATATTTTCTATTTCATTTGTAGCAAATTGGAATTAACTTTTTGTGGTGTTTGGTGGTCTGTAGATGTTCATAATGGTTAGGTTCAGTTCTTTTACTTCTAATATAACAACTTCAACTGTGTTGTTTGATTTGTTTACCCTCACTTCACATGTGTATGCGTTTTTCACGTAGATACAACACCCTCCTCCTCGTCTATCCACTCTATCTGCTCTGTATATGTTGTAGTCCAGCATTGCTATTTCAGTATTCTCGATGCAGTTTTCACAGCCTTTTTCACACTTATGTAAGTGTGTTTCCGTTAGATATATGATATCTATGCTGGTTTCCGTAGCTAAATTTTGCAGGTATTGTAATTTGCAGTCTGCATGGTCCGTATAGAGGCCTTGTATATTTGTGTATAATACATTTACCGGGTTTCTAAGCTTCGTGTTCGATTTTCCTAAATGATGGTCGTTTCCTGGTCGATGTCGGTTCCTGTTTGGTGTTATTGGTTGGGCCGCTCCATTTGGGAGTATTGTGGTTGCGACCCGTAATACCACTGTTGTTGTTGTATTATTGGTGGGTGGTGTTGAATAGGAGGGTGATGTGCGTAATGTTGTGGTGCATATGTTTGCGACGTTCTGTCTCTCCTTGTTAGAAGGGCAAGCTGAGCTTTTATTGTCCTCATTTCTTCTAAAAAATATATTTCATTACTCTTGCTATTTTTTCTATGTCGAATATGATCCGTTCTTTCCCGTTCTCTTCTTTGCGTACCCTTTATGTGAAAATGCGGGCACTCTATGTTCAGGCATTTTTTCTCAGTAATTGACTGTCTGCACATACGAAGGTGAAAAAAGTTGCAGTTTGGTCCGTACCTGCACTTTCCATTCCTCATCATATAGAAGCATTTTGTCGGGTGATTGTATATGCAGTTTGAGTCATATTTGCATGAATTTATTTTATAATATTCGCATATGGCCCGTCGTTTAAATTCTTTCTGAGTCTTATGTGATTCGATTTCCTTCTTCTGCTTCGCCACCACTTCTTCCCTACTCAGTGGGGTTGTTTTCTTCGGCGTGTATTTCGTATCTCCCTCTTCTGCCGTGGGTATCTCTTTTTCTGAGGCTGCTTTCGCCCCTCCCTGTAGTATGTTTTTTTTTCTTTCTCGGTTGTGCAGGCGTTTTCTGTTTCCTGTTTTTTTTATATATATATATATATATATATATTATATATATATATATATATATATATATATATATATATATATATATATTTCTTACCGTTTAATACCTGTGACTTAAGTATATAATAATAATTTTCTAACAACGTGTTTTATAGCCGATTGTGTCTTAGATGTGGTTCGAGTAAAGATCATAAGTGGTGTATTGATATTTTTCCAAGCGAACGAATGTGTTGGGGCGAGCTAACCTAAAGTGTGGTTGTATCGTTCCCAGTGGGTGTGGTAAATTCTGGTTGTTTTAGTAATATAAATGAAATCAGTGTTTAGAGAAAGGTAGACCCAAGACTGAAAGAGGGCCGTGGTTAACATCCTGTAAACTGAAGGTCTACTCTCGTTTGAGATGGGCTTACCGTAGGTGCAGCCGTAACTCCAAAATAATATAACTCTTCCACGTATGCTGCTAGGCCTAACTTAGCTAGGCTTAAAAATAAGTTGGCTATCGCTACCAATTCTGTAATCACATAACCCGAGTAAAGTCATTATTATTATTTCACAGATTTATGTGTGTAATTTCGACAAAGTTGTTGGGGCCAACCCTTCAGTATAAAGTGGCAGTATAAAGAGCTAATGTGGTTGTGTAAAGAGGTAATGGGTTCGAACCCGCACGCATGCGGTTATCGCACTTAAAATAAACTCAAATTCCGAGTGAACAGGGCAAATATCTTGGGGGAAATATCTATCTTCCATTTAAGAAATACTGAAAGGAGTCAATGAACTTTTGCCACACATTCTGCGATTAAACATCTCAGAATACAAAAATATAAATTCAAAATTAATTTTTAGTCGGACAGTAACTCTAAAGTGTGTGCGGAGGAAGGGTATCATCTTTCATAAAGCATTTTGAATTGACATCCTACAAGTAAACAGATGTTGAATTCTCTACTGCTTCATTGCTGAGATTTTGAGAACATCTTGACGTAAAAATGTACAAAAAGTGTTTAGGAATCTCTGTCATTCAAGGATTAAGTTAAAAAAACTGAATCTGTGTAAAAAATATAAGAAAAGAGTTTGAAGTAGACCTCCGTGAAATGAGAAATCATTGCACGGAACACATGAAAGGAAAGGAAAGGTATATGGCCAGACCACCTACAGATAACGAAACCTACACGAAGAATACACACAAAACACTCTAATGCCATCATCACTGACGAGAATATAAATAAACTATAAGAAAATAGAAGAAAATCACCGACACTGAATCAACTTGAAAGAAAAACTCGTGACTTTTTCATCAAAGGTTAATATTATGTAGTCTGACAATCCAAGATTGTTTGAGTGAATGTCAAGATTCTCTCTGATATCAAAGCCTACTGTCCACACATTTTGGAGTCTATACTGATTATTATAGGATGATATATATATACACTGTACATACTAATATATATATATATATATATATATATATATATATATATAGATATATATATATACACACACACACATACGGCCGCCGAGAGGGTGGGGAAGCCGGGTTAAATCCCCAGGGCCGGACCTCTAGGGGGCCCTGAAAGTGAGGGGGATAAAATCTAAATATGTATATTAATAAAGCAATTGATTAAATAACAGAGAGGAAATATAATTAATGAACATACATTTTATAGAGATTATCATACTCCATGTTTTGAATAGTGACTTGGACATATAATCAGTTTGCTCGTTATGTACACAAAAAACATTCATAATAAAATACTAAGTAAACAGGAAGGGGCCCATATACCAATCCTTCCCCAGGGCCCGTGGCAGCTCTCGCCGGCCCTGTATAGTGTATATACTGTATATATAGTAAGGAATAATAGGATGAAAGGGTGGTACATGTTTATTAGTCAGACGTTTCGGAAATTCAATTTCCATCATCACTGCTAAAAAATGAAAAGTAAAAAAGTGAACAAATATAGTGAGTAAAAGATTTTATACAATTTCAAAATTATCAATACAGCATACCAACCAACCGACCTCCGCATCCTCGAATCCCTATATATCCTTAGTACAAAACCATCACTAAAAAAGAAATCCACTACCACTCTTCGGCTTCTAACACGGATATTTCAACAGTCAACCATTTAGACATTTGTTTTCAATATTCGTTTCACCTGGCCTATAACATTTGTATATTTTAGCCATTGTCTTACCTCTCTACATTTCATGTACCTTTTTTAACTTTAAATTATTATCATAAGACTCCACAAATATATTGTACAAAATCTTTTACTCACTACATTTGTTCACTTTTTTACTTTTCATTTTTTACCACTCATGATGGAAATTGAATTGAATTATATATATATACATTTCAACTGCAAACAACACACAGTATAATTAACGTAAAGAACGACGCTTGTATAGAAGAACATTCCGATTGCCGGTCAGATATGATAACCACTACACCATGGGCCTCACTCAATCAGAAGTCGTAATTCTCCTACATACGCGCAGAAACCAATGCCCCGAGGGGGCACCTCCCGCATATATATATATATATATATATATATATATATATATATATATATATATATATATATAATCATCATCATTATTGTCATCTTTAGTGTTTCCATTCCCTTCCTCATCTCCTTGTTGTTGTTGTTTGTGCTTCGTCCGTCTGTTCAAGAACATAGTTTAACCCGAGTCTCGGATATATATATATAATATATATATATATATATATATATATCGGCTATTGATTGGTGGCGTGGAAAACGCAGTTTAATAATGAACAGGAACACCAGAGAAAATACAAACATCCTTCAAGGTTTAATAGTACCAACGTTTCGGAATGCACTAATTCCATCTTCAGGGCTAAAACAATAAAATTCCAAATCACATAGAAAATTACAAAATACAAATTGCTTAATAACAATTTAAAATAAACTTTAAAAAAAAAAATTATAAAAGTAGCTAAGAAAATGTAAAACATTAAAACTAAAAGGTAAATAAATGTGAAGTTAAAAAGTTAAAATTATAAAAAGTAAAAGCATTAAAACTGAAATGTAAATAAAATAAACTAGTACCTTAACCAAAACATAGCAGATCTATCGATGATTCGTCAGAATTTAGGTCTGGTTTTAGTTTATAAATAAACAGAGACTCCATAATTTTAAGCTTAAGGTCAGAGCTTCCAGCAGCAAGTACGGTGAAATTAGACTGTGAAATTGGGTGGTTATTGTTGTGCGAGTGATTACGTATGAGAGAATTAGGTGGTTTGCCAAGGGGTAAATTTGTACGGACCGATTTACCGAGATGTTCATAAATACGAGATTTTAAATGTCTTTTAGTTTTACCTATATATGACCCCATACAGTGGTCACACTTGTATTGATAAACTATAGATGACTTAAGAAGTGTAGGAATAACATCCTTGTATTTAAATAAATGGTAAATCGATTTAGACGGGGTGAATATAATTTTTATACACAGTTGTGGGTAGAATTCCTTGAGCAATTTTAAAAGTTTATTTCTAATGTTAAAACTTGAGGTTCCCATATAGGGCAAAGTGAAATACAGGATATCTTTGGGGACTGTAATTAAGTTTCTAGTTGTAGGGCTTATTAGTCTATTTAAGGTTCTGCCTATTGTAGTCTCGACCAGTCTAGAAGGGAAATTATTCTTGGCAAGGAGTTTTCGGATGAAATCTAGTTCATCGTGTAGTTTGAAGTAATCTGAACAGATATTGAAAGCTCTATTGGTCAGAGTCGAGATTAAATTTCGTTTGAAACCTAAAGGGATAAAGGAAGAAAAGTTCATAGTAAGATTGGTAAATGTCGGCTTTCGGTAAACGGAAGTTTCAAAAGAGGAATTAGTTTTTATTATCTTAATGTCCAAAAAGGACAGAGAGCTATTGATTCAACTTCTGAAGTAAATTGAATGTTAGGGTGCTTAGAATTAAGGTAAATGGTTGAATGAGTGTCCTTCCAACTTTAAACCAGTTTTTTATAGAAGATATATTGATGACACTTTTCTCCTGTTTAAATCACCCGACCATATCCCTTTGTTTCGTAATTACCTTAATTCTAAGCACCCTAACATTCAATTTACTTCAGAAGTTGAATCTAATAGCTCTCTGTCCTTTTGGACATTAAGATAATAAAAACTAATTCCTCTTTTGAAACTTCCGTTTACCGAAAGCCGACATTTACCAATCTTACTATGAACTTTTCTTCCTTTATCCCTTTAGGTTTCAAACGAAATTTAATCTCGACTCTGACCAATAGAGCTTTCAATATCTGTTCAGATTACTTCAAACTACACGATGAACTAGATTTCATCCGAAAACTCCTTGCCAAGAATAATTTCCCTTCTAGACTGGTCGAGACTACAATAGGCAGAACCTTAAATAGACTAATAAGCCCTACAACTAGAAACTTAATTACAGTCCCCAAGATATCCTGTATTTCACTTTGCCCTATATGGGAACCTCAAGTTTTAACATTAGAAATAAACTTTTAAAATTGCTCAAGGAATTCTACCCACAACTGTGTATAAAAATTATATTCACCCCGTCTAAATCGATTTACCATTTATTTAAATACAAGGATGTTATTCCTACACTTCTTAAGTCATCTATAGTTTATCAATACAAGTGTGACCACTGTATGGGGTCATATATAGGTAAAACTAAAAGACATTTAAAATCTCGTATTTATGAACATCTCGGTAAATCGGTCCGTACAAATTTACCCCTTGGCAAACCACCTAATTCTCTCATACGTAATCACTCGCACAACAATAACCACCCAATTTCACAGTCTAATTTCACCGTACTTGCTGCTGGAAGCTCTGACCTTAAGCTTAAAATTATGGAGTCTCTGTTTATTTATAAACTAAAACCAGACCTAAATTCTGACGAATCATCGATAGATCTGCTATGTTTTGGTTAAGGTACTAGTTTATTTTATTTACATTTCAGTTTTAATGCTTTTACTTTTTATAATTTTAACTTTTTAACTTCACATTTATTTACCTTTTAGTTTTAATGTTTTACATTTTCTTAGCTACTTTTTATAATTTTTTTTTTAAAGTTTATTTTAAATTGTTATTAAGCAATTTGTATTTTGTAATTTTCTATGTGATTTGGAATTTTATTGTTTTAGCCCTGAAGATGGAATTAGTGCATTCCGAAACGTTGGTACTATTAAACCTTGAAGGATGTTTGTATTTTCTCTGGTGTTCCTGTTCATTATTAAACTGCGTTTTCCACGCCACCAATCAATAGCCGATATAATCACCAAACGCTATGGAAGACCAGCATTGCACATGTATAGAAGACTTGAAAAACTTGACTACAAGGCTAGAAAACTTCAGTGTGATTTGCGGTTCCTTACTTGCTGCAGAAACCAGGGTTTGATTCCTGGCTTTTTGAGGTTCAAACTTAGTAACTTTCATTTACAAAAAAGTGAAACCTATAGGAACTGTCAAAAACAATTACTAGATGCAGAAATTAAATTTAAGAAAAGGCTCATTAATGAATGTAATCGGGATCTTAATCGGTCTACTTGTGATTTTAAGTCTCTGGTGTCTGGTATAGATTCAACACATCTTTTGAACGTCATTCAGACTTGCAATTTGAAATGTATTGCAAGGGTGAATTTTGTTCAGAACAGGAAACTCCAAAAATTAGGATATAATACGAGTAATAATCTAGCAGCTAATGATCTCATCTTTAATTATTCTTCCAAAGTTCTCAGTGATATTCAAAAATCTGCCCTTTGTAAAGGCCTGAAATTCTCTCTTACTCCAAAGAAACTTAATTTTTACAATTATTTCCTCAACTTTGAGTTATTTTTTAAGGACCTTTTTAAACATTCATTCTTTGACCCACATAGTAAAGGTTTTAACTTTTTATCTAATAATTTACGTAATTTAGCTTTTACTTCATTTTATGCTTTTAACCCTTATGGCAATAGATCTAATATGGAGGTGGAAGAGTTTCAAAGTCTAAGAAATCTGTCTTTGGACAAGTCATTGGTGGTTACAAGACCAGACAAAGGCAATGGCGTTGTTCTTTTGGACAGGAATGTTTATGTTGATAAAATGTTAGATATTTTAAATGATGCAACTAGATTTACTAAAGTAACTGGTGACATTTTTGCTTTAATTTTAAAACAGGAAGATAAAATTAATAGGTATCTTAGAAAACTTAAATCTAATAATATAATCTCAGCCACGGTTTTTACTAAATTATTTGTTTCTGGATCCAGCCCAGGCATTATGTATGGACTCCCTAAAATACACAAACCTAATTGTCCGCTTAGGCCAATTTTATCGGCTCTAGGAACTTTTAGTTATAACCTTTCAAAATTCTTGGTTCCCATACTATCACCTATAACTTATAATTTGTATACAGCACGGGATTCTTTTTCTTTCGTTAGAGAAATTACCTCATTAAATAATAATTCTTACACAATGGCTAGCTTCGATGTAAAATCTTTATTTACCAATGTGCCTGTTGCAGAAACTATTGATATATGTATTGATAATCTTTTTAATAATACTGATACTGTGCAGGGTTTTAATAGAGGCCAAATGAAAGAACTATTAAAATTTTCCGTGGAAGACCTTATATTTATATTCAACGGTGAATATTTTAAACAGACTGAAGGTGTTCAAATGGGTCTGCCTCTTGGTCCCACCTTAGCTAACGCGTTTCTGTGTCATCATGAAGTCAAATGGTTGAATGAGTGTCCTTCCAACTTTAAACCAGTTTTTTATAGAAGATATATTGATGACACTTTTCTCCTGTTTAAATCACCCGACCATATCCCTTTGTTTCGTAATTACCTTAATTCTAAGCACCCTAACATTCAATTTACTTCAGAAGTTGAATCTAATAGCTCTCTGTCCTTTTTGGACATTAAGATAATAAAAACTAATTCCTCTTTTGAAACTTCCGTTTACCGAAAGCCGACATTTACCAATCTTACTATGAACTTTTCTTCCTTTATCCCTTTAGGTTTCAAACGAAATTTAATCTCGACTCTGACCAATAGAGCTTTCAATATCTGTTCAGATTACTTCAAACTACACGATGAACTAGATTTCATCCGAAAACTCCTTGCCAAGAATAATTTCCCTTCTAGACTGGTCGAGACTACAATAGGCAGAACCTTAAATAGACTAATAAGCCCTACAACTAGAAACTTAATTACAGTCCCCAAAGATATCCTGTATTTCACTTTGCCCTATATGGGAACCTCAAGTTTTAACATTAGAAATAAACTTTTAAAATTGCTCAAGGAATTCTACCCACAACTGTGTATAAAAATTATATTCACCCCGTCTAAATCGATTTACCATTTATTTAAATACAAGGATGTTATTCCTACACTTCTTAAGTCATCTATAGTTTATCAATACAAGTGTGACCACTGTATGGGGTCATATATAGGTAAAACTAAAAGACATTTAAAATCTCGTATTTATGAACATCTCGGTAAATCGGTCCGTACAAATTTACCCCTTGGCAAACCACCTAATTCTCTCATACGTAATCACTCGCACAACAATAACCACCCAATTTCACAGTCTAATTTCACCGTACTTGCTGCTGGAAGCTCTGACCTTAAGCTTAAAATTATGGAGTCTCTGTTTATTTATAAACTAAAACCAGACCTAAATTCTGACGAATCATCGATAGATCTGCTATGTTTTGGTTAAGGTACTAGTTTATTTTATTTACATTTCAGTTTTAATGCTTTTACTTTTTATAATTTTAACTTTTTAACTTCACATTTATTTACCTTTTAGTTTTAATGTTTTACATTTTCTTAGCTACTTTTTATAATTTTTTTTTTTTTTAAAGTTTATTTTAAATTGTTATTAAGCAATTTGTATTTTGTAATTTTCTATGTGATTTGGAATTTTATTGTTTTAGCCCTGAAGATGGAATTAGTGCATTCCGAAACGTTGGTACTATTAAACCTTGAAGGATGTTTGTATTTTCTCTGGTGTTCCTGTTCATTATATATATATATATATACAAACTCAGAATGGTCTCCTGAGAAACTTATATGTTAAACACAGACCGTGCATAGAACAAGGAACTCTTCTGGGAAAATTAAATCCACTACAGTCCGAATAAGTAATGGTAAATGACAAATACCATAGTATGGTATTTGTCATTTACCATTACTTATTCGGACTATAGTGGATTTAATTTTCCCAGAAGAGTTCCTTGTTCCATGCACGGTCTGTGTTTAACACACACACACACACACATATATATATATATATATACAAGCGTCGTTCTTTACGTTAATTATACTGTGTTGTTTGCAGTTGAAATGTATATATATATAAATTCAATTCAATTTCCATCATATATATGTATATATATATATATATATATATATATATATATATATATATATGTTACGGCCTTTTGGGAAACCGGCCTTTTTGCAAAAAAAAAGGGCCATTAGGTTAATTGAATGCCAGGTTAGGTCAACTGTCCGCCCTTGACGATTGGTTAGGTTAAGTCGTGATATTTTCGTTATTTAACGAAAATATCACGACTTAACCCTTTTGCAAAAAGGCCGATTTCGCAAAAAGGCCGTAACATATATATGAGAATTAAAGTTAAAATAAAAAATTTCATTGATGAAACAATACTTCATAATGTATACAGAAATAATAAGAAAAAAGAGGAGTAAAACTAAATATACAAGTAATAAAAAATAGCAATATCGATGTAAAATGGAGCTACAGACTGACGTTTTTATACCATGAAGCCCATAGTTTATATGACATATGGCAGGACTGATGAAAAGCTTCGATAATTGGATTATCAGAGTTTTGAATTCTCTGCCAATCCAATTATCCAAGTTATATACACACCTTTGGTTAGCTTCCGCCCGAATTGTTCATTCTGACGAAAGTTAAGCTTTTCACTCCACCTTAGACCTACAGTTTTACGTGGAATCCGAACCACGGCCCACCAGCAGCCCAGCCTCTAGGCCACCCAGGGTACCCATTTATCTACCAACCACTTTCTTTATTGTATGGAAGGATGAACAGCTGGGGTTTGTTGCGCGCCGGTTGCCGTCACCGGGTCTCGATCCCGGGGCCGATGGATTCGTAGTCAGCGACACTAACCACAACACCACCGAGGTGTGAAGAGAGACCAACGCACGAAACAGCAACAAGGCAACAAGGTTATCCAATTTCACACCTGAAGTTTTTAGGTTGTGTGCGATATGTACATTGAAGATGTAAAAAACTCTTCCAACTCAAGTAATTGATTCAAAGTAAATGATGCATTTTAAAAGGGTGAAAATAAGTGTGTCATTTTATGAAAATGAAGAAGTTCAGGACGAAAAAATTTCCTCAAATTTTCCTGTACCTCAATCGCAAATTCATCTCTGCAAAATATTTTAACAATTCAATAGAACAAAAAAGCAACTTTAGTTTTTGTATTTATGTAAAAATATATATTTATCCAAAAAAAAAATAAAAATAAATAAATATATATATATATATATATATATATATATATATATATATATATATATATATATATATATATTATATATATATATATATATATATTACACACACACACACACCACACACACACACACACACACACACACACTTCAATTCATTATAACTGTAACATATCAACTGTAATATATATATATATATATATATATATACACAGGGTGTTTCAGGGGGAAAGGTCAATACTTCGGGAGGTGAAAGTATAGGTCATTGTGAGAAAAAAGTTCATATGAACATGTGTCTAATTCTGAATGGTTACGGAGATAGAGCTGTTTGAATCTACAAATACAAAAGCATTGTTAATGGTAATCAAGAAAGAGAAACCAATTACTGTTTCTAACATTTAATGTTTAAACATTGGCATTTTGAATGGTATCAGATACAGAAATGACAAATTTGTTACAGTTTACAATACGTTTTCGAAAATCCCACCGTCAACCTCAATGCACTTTGCAACTCGTGTGCGAAGATCGCGTGTTGTTCGTCTGAGTTGATCTTGACGTTCCTTTATGCGGGCAGCAGCATCCAAAATGCGCGCGAGCAATTCGTCTCGGGTATCCACCTTTCTTTTGTAAACTTGACTTTTCATCCAACCCCACAAACAACAATCTAACGGAGAGAGGTCTCGAGACCTTGGTGGCCATTGAATGGGACCACCGCGGGGGGAGGAAGAGCTGCGCGCGCATCAGATTCAAACAGCTCTATCTCCGTAACCATTCAGAATTAGACACATGTTCATATGAACTTTTTTTCTCACAATGACCGATACTATCACCTCCTGAAGTATTGACTTTTCTTCCTGAAACACCCTGTATATATATATATATATATATATATATATATATATATATATATATATATATATATAACGGGTGTGCCATAAAAAAGTATACATTTTAAAAAGGCTATAAAATCAACATTTGCCATTTAATTTTAATAAAACTTCTACACAATAAAACATATGTATTTATCTATATGCCAACAAGTTTTCAGACTAGAATATCAACTAATTCAAATTCTCTCAACATTTAACGAAAGAGTATGATTTTTGTACTTAACATGCAAAAATTATTAAACCTTTTTAATATTTTTTTATAAAACTAATTTTTGAGTAAAATTTACCTGAAATTATTAAAAAAATTGTTCGAAATGCTTTCCTTCCATTTCAATAACTTTTTTATTTTTGGCCGGAATTCATTTATGGCTCGATTTACTTGTTCCTGTGGAAGCTCTTCCCATTTTTGAGTGATGATCTTGCGTAAATGAGCGACATCTTTTATCCTAGTCCTGTAGACTCGCTCTGCTAAGTTCTCGCATATTCCGGCCAAGAATAAAAAAAGTTATTGAAATGGAAGGAAAGCATTTCGAACAATTTTTTTAAAAATTTCAGGTAAATTTTACGTTAAAAATTATTTTTATAAAAAATATTAAAAAGGTTTAATAATTTTTGCATGTTAAGTAGAAAAATCATACTCTTTCGTTAAACGTTGATAGACTTTGAATTATTTGATATTTTAGTCTGAAAACTTGTTTGCTTTTAGATAAATACATAATTACATATGTTTTATTGTGTAGAAGTTTTATTAAAATTAAATGACAAATGTTGATTTTATAGCCTTTTTAAAATGTACCCTTTTTTATGGCACACCCGTTATATATATATATATATATATATATATATATATATATATATATATATATATATATATATATGTGTGTGTGTGTGTGTTTGTGTGTGTGTGTGTGTGTGTATATATACAGTGGTGTAGTGCTAAATAAAGAAGTGAGGGAACGCATTTTGAAAGTGTTACTCAGATGCGGGGGGACAATGGCGAGTGCGGCGAGCCCATACAGCTGGGGGTCCGGGGGCACTGTAAGCCCCCGGGAAATCTTTTGAAATCTGACCAATTTCAGGAATATTTTGAGGTCATATGCACTGGATATTAGGATATATTCCAAGGTTGAAGATGCAGTATTTCCAGTGTCATTAGATATATGACATCCAGTACGATCAATAAAAATAGCTAACAACTGGAATGATTAACTAAAAAAAAGTTAACAACTGGTACGCCGTGGTGACTGTTTCATCAGATCTTTATAGGCTAGCATTGCCTCAGTCGAAGCTAAAAGAAATGAAACAGTTAATGATTCTTTCTCATATTTCTTCTAGGGGTGGGAATTAAAATTTCATGACGTTAGAGATTTGTAAGTTCGGATTTATTTGAAATAGTGAGGGAACGCCGTTCCATCTACCAAAAAAAGTAAGGGAACGCCGTTCCCACGCGTTCCCACAGCACTACACCACTGTATATATATATATATACACACACACACACTTGAATTCATTATAACTGTAACTATTTCTTTTCTTGTTTTGTTTAATAAAATGAAACCCCAACGACGAAGTCTATTAATCTCCCTTAATAACATTTATCATTAACATTATTCATTTGATCGTAAAGATGTGGTAAACTCAAGCCTCACTCTATCGTTTATTTACTGTAAATAACCTAATTTACATTTATTACCCTGTTAACTGGCCAACATATATATATTAGGCCGGGTCGAAATTTTATATTGAAAAGGTACATATTGTGAGGAGTTTGAATGGAACACAGGAACCCCCTCATAAATTATTTTCACTGCTTAAAGCCTCCTACCCCTGGCACAATTTTTCACTTTTTGACCTATATTGAAGAATATGCCATTTATACGAGACTTACTCTACATTCAGGTTTTCTGATGACATAATATTTTATTTAATAATGTACAGTATTAGGAAAATTATTGAAGTACAACAATATATTCAGAAGAAAAAATTAGAGGCATAATAAATGTGCAAAAATTCAATTAACTTTTTCATCGTTCCTTATCACATCAAAATGGAAGAAATTTTCAATATCATTAGGAAATTTTATTTCATATGTTTCTTACTCATTCCACTGGGCCTTCCATTCAAACTTGGGCAGTTTTCGCCTTGATTCTAATGAGTTTAAGATAAACTTTTGACGGTTGTCATATCCTATTCTTTCCTGATATGCCTTTGTTACTAGGTTCATTGCCCTTCCCACACTTTGACTGTGGCATAGAAAAGAAGCTATTTCCAGTGGCTTACATCGAACCTGTAGTTGTAGTAGCTCATCGTCGCTAAAATTGTTTAGCAGCGGTGGAGGAGTAATGATCTCTTTTTGCCAATCGATCATCTCGGTGTAGTCAGTAGATTGGAAATTGAGGGTTCGAGGCAACTCAAAGTTTCTGGTACCTGAAAATCCTGTTCTTGAAAGAATGATTTTCTGAATAGCTTGCTCCCTAATTTCTAGTCTCTTGTCAGTTACCATTGATATGAGTATATTTTCTGGGTGGGCAAAGCAGGCGTTATTCTTTAATACTGGTTCTATGATTGATCTATGTTGTTCATCTAAATTTCAAAGCAAGCACATTAAATGCCAAAAGTTATATGCACCATCAGTTGCATTAGGATGAGATTTTACCCAAAACCACCCTGGAGCATAGAACTGCATAATAATCTTCATTATATCTTGAAGGTTTTTAACGGGATTTGGCATTGAGATATATAATCGAAGGACCCTGTTGGCTAGAGTTAGCCAGCGAGCATGGTGAAGGGTACCTGGGGATCGAGTGGACAGATTTAAGAAGTGTCTCCAGTTTGCACTGTCAGACACATATCATAGAGATATCTTTGATCACTGCTCAGCTCCTTCACAACATTTGCTGGAATTTCTTTAATGTTTCCCTTTACGCGAGAATATTTGACTACCTCCAATTTGGTAAATGTGTTTTCAGTTTATTCCCAATTGAACCCACAAAAGTATTTCGACCGGTTGTTTTACCATCAATGGCTTTGTAGACGTGCATAAAATGCAGCTCATTCAAATGCAAGAGGCACACCAACCACTGCACTGGTCTGTTAAGATGAATTTCAACCAATTTTATGGCTCCACCAATTTTTCCTGAATTTACAGGAGTACCATCACACAGTAAAGCTTTGATAGTATCTGTGCTGTTCGAGTCTGTAATAATAGTTATCAACTCTTCTGCTATGCAGCTAGCAGTTCCATTATCTGGTGTGACATGGTCTACATAGATGCTTCCAGGTTCTTTCACAATAACATAGTGTTCTTCTTTTATCTTTCCACTTTTAGTTAATGTGTTATCTTTCCTTCCATCAAATACAAGGCACTCCATCTTCAGATTTTCGGATTTAGACCTAAAAGTATTTGTTTCACCCATGCGATTTCTTTCTCTTTTTAATTTCTTTCTGTCAAGCATGTTGGTATGGTTAAGGATCCCCACATCTTTTAAAGCTGCATTGACTATTGCAGCTGCAGCTCTACAACTTACACGATAACGATCTGCTGTTAATGCTAGGTTTTTATAGAAGTGCCTGTTCTGAATATTCTCAGTCAATTCTAAATCGGCCTCATAATCTACATCCTGACTCTCTGAATCTACATACATGTCTTCTGTATTTTCTTTGTTTTTGACCTACAAAAGACTCCCATTCTGCCATTGGTATTTTATCCTTACACCTGCAAGATTTCCTATCATTTCCTTTATCATAACATTCACAAGAAGATATATCAAACATTTCATCATACTAAGCTACTTTTAAGGCAAAACTTTCATTTCTTCGATGTAACGGCACCTTGTTCAATTTTGAGGCTTCTTCTATTAGTCGACTGACTTTAAGATAGATACCTTTGGTGTTAATCGTAGGAAAAGAAAATTTCATCCAAATGTCTTCAATATCTTTTACAACAACCCCGTAACAATCATTAGCAGTTGCTGATCCTTTTGATTTAGCTTCTTCACGACGGCGTACAAAAGGTAGTGTCTCACAACATCTGCTTTTGAAGGAGTCATGACTGCTGGGAATTCCGTAGGATATCCAAAGGCTGCATTTGAGGACTTGCTTCTAGTAGTCATAGTTTATATTCAGAAGTAAAATCAAATTATATGTAATTTATAATTTATGATAATTCAAATTATAATTAAAGCAAATGCAAATTATTTCTATTTATCTGAAAAATTATTTCTATTTATCTGAAATGTGAAAATATCAAGCATTAAACAAACAACTTATCATGTAACATATAACAACATTAAACATATGTAAATATGAAGGTAAAAAAGGGAGGAGGGGCATGTGATAGGGGTAGTAGGGTAGCACATGCTTGATTTTTTAATATTTTGTTAAAGTGACAAAAAAAAACCTCACATTTTTAAGAAATAACATTTTTCCCATTTAAATATATGCAAATATGAGGGTAAAAAAGGGAGGAGGGGCATGTGATAGGAGTAGTAGGGTAGAACATGCTTGAATTTTTAATATTTTGTTAGTGATAAAAAAAAACCTTCTCACATAGTGTACTTTTTAAGAAATAACATTTTTTCCCATTTAAATATATGCAAATATGAGGGTAAAAAAGGGGGGGGGGGTATGTACTAGGGATAGCAGGGGTAGCACATGCTTGATATTTGAATATTTTGTTAAGATGATAAAATGAAACTTCTCATACAGTGTACTTTTTAAAAATTTACCATTTTCGACCCGGCCTAATATATATATATATATATATATATGATACACACAGACCGTGCATGGAACAAGGAACTCTTCTACGAAAATTAAATCCACTATAGTCCGATTAAGTAATGGTAAATGACAAATACTATAGTTCTTCTTTTTCATGATGCTAGCCCGACGCGGGCAACGGGTCACTCGCAAAGAGGCCCCAAAAATATAGCTTCCCTCACCAGCTATCTGCAAAGCAGATAGGATCCAGCTTTGGGACAGGATCTAGGGTTTAAAGTAGCCTAGCCTAGCTACATTTAGAACCTCAATATAAGCAAAAGACTCGCTGCCTTCACGTCAGATTGAATACATCAAAGAAAAAGGGGTAACTATTATATTTTTAGCTAAAAACCAAAACTTAAACCTCAACTGGCAGAATTGAGCGTCCAGTTTTCAAGACACATAACATGTCCGTTTCATGATGGGAATGAACTCAGAATGGTTCTCTGAGGTTTTTTATGATACACACAGACCGTGCATGGAACAAGGAACTCTTCTAGGAAAATTAAATCCACTATAGTCCGAATAAGTAATGGTAAATGACAAATACTATAGTTTTTTCTTTTTCATGATGCTAGCCCGACGCGGGCAACGGGTCACTCGCAAAGAGGTCCCAAAAATATAGCTTCCCTCAAGAGTTCCCATATATATATATATATATATATATATATATATATACATATATATATATTAGGGTGGTCCACAAAATGGAAGTATTTTAAATTCTTCCTCCCAGGGTTTCATTAGGTTCCTTTTCCCAAAAAACTTCTCTGAGCAAAATTTGGGTTCAATCGGTTAATATTTAGAGGTGGCTCAACTACCCCCAGAAGTCCACATTGGCTTCTGGGTCCCCCCTATATATGGGTATTGTCCGCTTGTTGGCGGGGGTATCATGGCTGACCAGGCCACTCATTGTTGCCCAGCTAAGATTGTAGACTTGTTAGAATCAGGAAACCTCTTTCGGTGCTCATCCACCACACTTAAGAGAAACTGGAGTTGATCTCCTTTCGTCAGAGTTCCACTTAAGGTCTGAATGAGAGCTATAGCCCTTTCAGCATGATCATTAACTACTTTGATGTTTCCTATGATTCTTTTAGCTTCTTGGAAGTTTTCATTCTCCTCCCAGGTGCTGGGGTCATCATCAAGAAAACTAATATTGATCGGTAGGGCCTTAAGAAGCTTTAATGAGTTCTTTGTGGCAAGAGTTTCTAATTTCAGTGTTGCTTTGCATTCCTTGAGTCTTCTTCTCTTTGAGAAGTCTAATGACCCCTCCTTTTCCCTCATACACTGGACCATGATTCCCTTGGTGTCTGGTGCAACAGTTTGATCGAAGAGAGCAAGGGCCACCAGCTCTTCTGATAAGTACCATAGGTGGTTTTCAAATTTCTTGAGAGCTGCTTTGGCCACTTTCTGGTCATGATAGTTCTTTAACTTTTGGATAAGATCCAGATCATTCTTCGGAGCTTGTGATGGAATAGGAGCAGTGATCCAGCTTTTTAAGTAGATTAGGACTCCAAAAAGGGTAAGGGTTTTCAGGTCCTTCTTCTCTCGAGGAGTCAGGGTGATTTGATTTCGAAAAAGCCACATTTTGATGGCATAGATAACTTTAGCCATCCACCTTGCATAGTGCGTGCCAGCAGGACGTTTGAATGTGTAACTTTCAATTTTTTCACCAAGAAAGATCAAAGAAAGTTCCAAAAACTCTTTATAGTCATCTCGAAAATTTCCAGTGGCCAGATGTTCTTTGGCAAAGGCAATTATTTCATTTCTGAAAGGATCAACTTGCTCCTTCATCTCATCATCATCCTGTGATGTAGAGAAGGTTTTTAAATCAATGTAGTCCCACATAGATTGGAACCTTTTGAACAAAAGTGGCTCAGGGGCAGAAGATGAACCATGGACTGCTTCAAACACTCCTCCATACATGACTTCCATGCAATGATGCCTACAGGCAAAATAGAAGAGTGGTCAACCAAGTTTCTGTTCCAGAAGAATGCATGCTCCCCTGTTTGTTCCTGTATTTGATGCTGTAGTATCTGATAACATTCCGATTATTGACTTATCTATGTTCCATTCGGAAAGAAGATTATACACTGCAGCTGATTGAGCTTCCCTGTTCCACTTGGTAGTTTGGGAACACCAAGCAGTTTTGAATCACCTGATTCAACTGAAGAGACAAGGACTGGGAGTCTGTCTACCTTTTCATTCTTGGCAAGTAGATTAGGGATCAACTTCCCATCCCAGTGGACAATCGAAATACTTGGACTAAAGCTAGCTTTAATGGCATGGGTTATTTGCCTTCGATGCCTCTCTCGGTGCCTTTTGATTGAAGAACGAGAGATGTTCACCTCTGAAAGATCTTGACCAAGGCTAGATGCAGTTTCAGCTAATACAAAGGTGGCCCTCCTGTCACTGATGCCAGTCCTGTCCAGAGCAGCAGCCAATTCAGGAGATATGATATTCTTTGCTGCCTTTTTCTTTGGTGGAGTTGGTCCACTGGTAGATGGGGGATTAATAAGGTAATCTTCATCATCTCTTTCTGACTCACATAAAGACTCAGAAGAAGAACTTCCCTGATCTAGCATAACTTCCTGTGAAGCAGCATATTTTTCTTCTTCAGCTTTCCGCTTCCTATTTACCAATTTCATTTGCTTCTCAGCAGCTCTCTTTTCTGCCTTGTCAGTCACCATATCTGCAGAGACCATTGATCCCACTCGTCCCGCTTTCCTTTGTTGGATCAAGAACTGCCGGTCTTCTTCATTTTTGATTAAGGTAAAGGCATCAGCATGGGCGACATCAAATAGGTTCTCCATTTCTTCCTGAAAGGTTTTCTCTTTTTCTAACTGAGAGTTGCTTTTCCTCCCAGCATTCTTCTTAATCGCTTTCCACTCCAAGTGTAGAGCCTGAATTTTGTGAAGAATGTGGTCTTTCCTTTGAGTACCGTAGGGATTCGGGCTCTCTCCCAGAAGAGACGCAATTCTTCAAAAACAGCTTCTGAACTAGGTTTGATCTCCTTCTTCAAGACTTGATGATGGTGGAGGAACATGCGGAGGACCTGGCCACGGGAAGGCAGCTTTGCTCCAGTGATTGTTTCCTCTGACTTTTTCATTAAGTAAAATGTATGTTTATTTGACATTGCAAAACCTGTAAATTTAATAAATCTATCTGAAAGAAAAATAATCATTAGTTAATGTATCTGTAAATAATGTTTCTTTTAATTATTCACTATATCAATAAAGGGCATAATGGTATACAAAAAACAGCTTTGAGCCACCCCTAAAAGTTATTTGATTTGCCTTAAATTTTACATGAAATATTTTTTAGCTAAAAGAACCAGATTATAGCCTGGGAGGAAAGAAAATTGAACTTCGATTTTTTTCCCCATTCTGTGGACCACCCAATATATATATATATATATATATATATATATATATATATATATATATATATATATATATACCTCGTTTGGGTTTCGTTTGTTGGTTTCTCTTCACATGAAAGTCAAGCTGGTGGCCCTGTCTCTAGGCCTGTCTTGGTGGAGGAGCGAATTGCTCTCTTGGGCTCTCCACCACACATATCTAGGCACACCCGGCTCATCTTGTACCGTCCTGAGCCAGGCATCTAGTCTTCTCTTGAACACTTCAACTTTGGCCCCTGTAACGTTTCTGAGGTCCTTTGGAAGCTGGTTAAAAAGTCTTGGCCCCCTGACAACCAAGCTATTTTCCTTCAGCATTGAGGAGGTCCCCTGGTCCCTTGTTGGGCGTTTAATTTGGGAACACTACACTTTCTGTCTTTCCTATTTTTCAACGTTCTTGGATGGTAATTGGGTTTAGTTTGAGGTTTGGTACCAGTTTTTCGATCATTTTCCATATGTAGATTATGGTGTACCTCTCTTCTTCTTTCCAGTGAGTACAGATTTAGTTTACATAGTCTTTCCTAGTAGAGTAGTTGAGTTCTTTGCAGCCATCAATCTTGGCTGTGAAATGTCTCTGCGTTTCTTCTAGTTTATTAATTTCTTCCTTTTTATATGGGGACGTCAAAATTGAGCAGTATTCGAGTTTTGGTATAATCAGTGTTCTCAGCAGGGGAATCATTACTGTCTTGTCCCTTCTTTTGAACGTTCTTAGTACCTGTCCCGCGACTCTTTTTGCTTTATTTATTGCTATCTGATTTTGTATTTCGAATTTCGCATCATCTGTCATTATTACCCCTAGATCGATCGCTTTCGTGCTTCTCTGAATTTCCTGGCTATCTGGAGCATAATATGCAGTCTGTTTAAGTTCCTCATTTCTGCCATATCTCAAGAGCTGAAATTTCTCGGTGTTAAATGCCATATTGTTTACTTCTGATCATGTGTATATTTTGTTCGTGTCCCTCTGCAAGGCCTCCACTTCATTTGCTTCGGTGATTTTTCTGCTAATCTTTGTATTGTCCGCAAATGATGTTACTATACTGTTGCTGTTTACTCCACTGCCTATGTCTGTTAGCATGATAATGAACAGGAGTGGGGCCAGTACTGTACCTTGTGGTACTGAGCTGCGTACTTCTGATTCTGATGATGATACACCTTGAATTTTGACGACCTGTAGACGTTCTCTGAGGAAGTTGTACATCCATTTTCCCACTTTGCCTGTTATTCCCATATGTTTCATTTTATGTGCTATTATACCATGATCGCATTTGTCAAAAGCTTTAGCAAAATCCGTGTATATGACATCATAATTTTCATTGCCTTTAAGTGCATCTAGGATATTGTTAAAATGATCTATAAGTTGTGATAAGCATGAACTTCCTGATCGGAATCCGTGCTGATTTTCGTTGAATCTTTCCAGTGTCTCCAAGTAGTCATAGATTTCTTCTCTGACTATTCTTTCAAATATTTTGGTGAGGTGGGACGTCAAAGACACTGGTCTATTGTTCTTTGCTTGAGATCTATCGCCTCCTTTATATATCGGGACAATGTTTGCTCTTTTCAAGATGCTCGGTATTTCCCCAGTGTCTAGGGATCTTCTCCATATCCAGTATAAGGGTGTAGTTATTTCATTTTTACAGTTTTTAATTAATAGTGCGTTCCATTTGTCCGGACGTGCAGCTGAATGTGGTTTCATTTATCCTATAGCTCTCGTTACATCTTCTTGGGTAAAATCAAAGTCTGTTATGCATTCTCCTTGCATTTTCTCTTCGAAGAATGCATCTATGTCAGGTATCGCTTTGTCACTTTCTGGGGTACTGAAGACCGATTCAATGTTTAACTACTTCTTTTAGATCGTTTGTTAGTTCATTATTTCCTTTCCTTAAGGGCCCAATAGTAGCGCGCGTGTTTGTTTTCCTTTTCGCATAGCTATAGAAGTATTTTGGATTTTCCTTTATTGCTTTTATCGGCTTTTCCTCTTCCCTCTATGTATATCCTTTTATCAGAGTTTGTATTTCCCTATCGATACTCTCCAGTTTTTCTTGTATTACTTTCCTGGCATTGTTGTCTCTGCAATTAGCTAACTTTGCCGCTACTCTCTTTCTTCAGCGGAATATTCTTCTCTTTTGCTTTCGGAGTATATTTTTCTAAAATTCTCAGCGTCTTTTCTTTCAAGGTTGTTAGCATTATATTCTCTAAATCTGTTCTCCACTCTATTTCGGCCATGTGTGATCCGATTTCTTCCCAATTTATGGTCTTGGAGTTTAAGTTAAAAGTCCCAAATTTGCTTCTTCCCTCCGTATGTGTATTGTCTTTTAATGTTATCGCCATATTTGTTGATAACTCGATTATGTTATAATGTTATAATGTTATAATAATGTTTCAGACCAACAAAGACCCTAGGATCCACTCATGGCTGGTCTACCTAACTGTGTTCGTAATCGTGTATTGTGTATACACATACGAGGAAAAGTGTAGGTGTGGCTGTAAAGACTGTACAGTAATGTAGAAATGTGTGTGCACCCATTATGGGTCTCCCATTTAAAGGTGTTTGTGGGGCAAGTGAAGATCATGAGTTTTTCAATACCTCACAGTACTATGGGGGGCACCGCTCGGCAGAGGAATCTCTTTAAATGGGGTGTGTAAGGACAGAGAGTATCCCCTAACCCAAGACGCTGCCTCCCTATATCCCACAACACTTGTGTTGAGCTGTGGGATCTATCCCCACAAAGCCTTAATTTTACTACCTTAAACTATACCCTTTCTATCAACATGCGCGTCCAATCGATTCTTAAACATGTTTATAGACGTGCTACTAATTACTTCTACCGGCAAACTATTCCAGCTATTTACTATTCTATGCGTAAAAAAGTTTTTCGCAACTGCTGTCTCGAACCTTCTACTTGTCAACTTGCACCCGTTATTTCTAGTCCTATTATATTGAGATATTTCGAAAAAGCTATCTCTATCTACGTTATCAAACCCATTCATAATTTTGAAAACCTGGATTAGATCACCCCTTAACCTCCTAGTCTCGAGTGTAGTCAATTTTAACTCTTTAAGCCTATCCTCGTACGACTTTGACCTAAGAGACGGAATCATCTTAGTTGCTCGTCTTTGAACTCTTTCGATTTGTCTATATCTTTGCGCATATGCGGATTCCAAAATTGGACCGCGTACTCCAAATGGGGTCTAACTAATGATTTATAAAGAGGAACTATAATATCGCGCGATTTGTACTCAAAATTTCGAGCTATAAAACCTAACACTTTGTTCGCCTTATTGACCGCCGCTGTACTTTGTTTCGCTACTTTTAAATCACCAGTGACTATAACTCCTAAATCTTTTTCCTGCTCTACGCTTGTTAAATCTTTCCCTGACATACTATACGCAAAATTACCGTTACGCGAACCTATATGCATAATTTTGCACTTATCCACGTTAAATCTCATTTGCCATGTGACTGACCAATCAACGATTTTATTCAGATCTTCCTGAATTTTACCTCTATCTTCGTCATTAATCGCCCTACCACCCAGCTTCGTGTCATCCGCAAACTTTGAAACTGTACTGACTAGGCCGACATCTAAATCGTTAATATATATAAGAAAAAGCAAGGGGCCCAATACAGAACCCTGAGGAACGCCACTCGCTACATTGTGAGAACCATCAGCATTTTTGCTCGCTCCTGGTCCTCTCTTGTGCCCCCCTTATCTTGCTGTATAAATATATTTCTACCCACCTTTTTGTATTTTATAAATGGGAAATTAAAAAATCGCCGCAGAGTATTATAAAAAAAAATAAATAAAATAAATAATAAATATAATAAATAATATAAAATAATAACCATTTTTACTTTTTCTAAACAAAAATATAAATGAATAAAGTTAATTATAACATAAAGTCATTTTAACATTACTGTATAATAAGTTAAGTATAACAAAATACATGAAATATAATTTAAATAATATCTTGTTAATTTCATAAAACAGCCAAAAAATGAAATAATACATTTCACTAATTACATTTCTCTCATCGTATTCGTGAAAACTATTTCTTAATTTCATTTTTAGTAATTTTTAATTGTAATTTTAGATATACAACATAGAAATGATATTCGCAGTTGGGATTCTCACGAGTGATTCATATTATTATTAAATATAAAATAATTTTCTTTGGTTTTACGAAGAAGTTTTCAAAAAATACTTTGATTTTTATATATTGTTTTCGAAATTAATTTATAAGATGTTTCGGCTCTGCACCTGATCCCCTGTCGGGTGAAAACGGGAATAAAGACTTTTGTAGCGGAAAGGGTTCCGACAATGAGAATCGAAACGTCTTGTTTAACACCAATAACTTAATTTCTTTCATAAAATGGGTTTCACTTATGCACTTAGAAGTATGTGGTTGTGTGTAACTCTGATATTAATAATAATAATAATAATAATAATAATAATCAGGGTTGTTTCACTTCCTACATAATGGGACAGTCATGTGACGGAAGGGACTTATGCAGCTTTATGTGGGTTCGAAACTACTGGGCACTACATCATTTGAACATTAATTAGGACGGTCACCCATCCAACTACTGTTCAGACAAAAAAAAAAAATATTTATATATATATATATATATATATATATATATATATATATATATATATATATATGGGATGAATTTCACAATAAAACACGTGAAATGAATGAATGCTGCAAACCCACAAGGAAAAAGAAAAACGATTCCAAGGCCTTTCGTGTATTCAAAGCTACACCTCGTCAGGGAATGAAGTTAAAAGGCGAGATGCCCATAAATATATACAACGTACAGGAAAAACAAAACAATTAGCACATACTTAACAAGGGTTAATGAGAGGCAAAAGAAATTTTAACATGATATCGTCAATTTTATAAGTCCCCGAACTGTTATTGAAATTGTTTTTAAAATGAATAAATGCACATTCTAGAATATTTCGTTCTATTATATCTCTGTTTTTAACAAGCGCTTTAGAACTATCCCACTTGATGCTATGGTTACATCTATACTGTACATATGGTTAAATAAAGCATTGGAAGTACTAGCTGTTCTACAAGCATATTTATGCTGTTTTACCCTAATATCTAACGTTTTACCGGTTTGGCCTATATATACTGAGTTACATTGTGTACATCCGATCGAATACACACAACCAACAACATTATCAGGGCTATTCTTTATTAGGCGTGATTTAACAGTATTATTATACTTAAAGATTACATTAATGCCAATTGCTTTAAGTACAGTTGGAAGGTATTGAAAATTAATATGGTAAGGTAGGCTAAGGATATTTTTACGCTGAAATTCCTTTACAATTACATTATTATAATACCTATTCTTGGCTTTCTTAAGACAGTTATCTAAAAATGAAATAGGATAACATAATTTAGTACCAATATTCATGATATTGCATAACTCGGAATCTAAAAATTCAGGACTGACAACTCTCAATGCTCGAAGAAACAGCAGAGAAAATAGAGGATTTAATCGAAGGATGATGGTCAGAATAAAAATGCACGTAAGAGTTATTATTAGTAGGCTTACGGTAGACTTCATATTTGAACTGATTAGAGCATCTCCAAATTTTAGATCAAGAAAAGATAGGCTTCCCTCATTTTCTTTTCAACTGTAAACTTAATAGATGGGGCTAAATTGTTGAGCCTACCAAGAAATAAGTCCACATCCAAATTATTAGGCCAAAGGCATAAAATATCATCTACATACCTGTACCAAACCAGGTTAAAATTAACAATCGTAGGCAAAATTCTACTTTCAAAAAATTCCATATATAAATTAGCTAGTACAGGTGAAAGGGGATTTCCCATAGCCAATCCAAACGACATAACATAAAACTTATTTTCAAACTGAAATTTACAATCTTTGACACACAGCTTAATTAACTCAATAAGAGTGTTGTGTTGAACAGGGAAAGAATATTCAGAAATCTTATCTTTTAAGAAATCAAGTAGGTCATCAACAGGGACTTTTGTTAATAGCGAGCATACATCGAAGCTTACCGATTTGAAATTAGGGTCATTAGGGAACTTCAGTTTGTCAATAAGATCCATGCTATTTACAATATGTGACTCAGCCGTTAGTTGGCTCTATTTCTGAGTCACATATTGTAAATAGCATGGATCTTATTGACAAACTGAAGTTCCCTAATGACCCTAATTTCAAATTGGTAAGCTTCGATGTATGCTCGCTATTCACAAAAGTCCCTGTTGATGACCTACTTGATTTCTTAAAAGATAAGATTTCTGAATATTCTTTCCCTGTTCAACACAACACTCTTATTGAGTTTATTAAGCTGTGTGTCAAAGATTGTAAATTTCAGTTTGAAAATATGTTTTATGTTATGTCGTTTGGATTGGCTATGGGAAATCCCCTTTCACCTGTACTAGCTAATTTATATATGGAATTTTTTGAAAGTAGAATTTTGCCTACGATTGTTAATTTTAACCTGGTTTGGTACAGGTATGTAGATGATATTTTATGCCTTTGGCCTAATAATTTGGATGTGGACTTATTTCTTGGTAGGCTCAACAATTTAGCCCCATCTATTAAGTTTACAGTTGAAAAAGAAAATGAGGGATTTGTGTAAATTTTAAAAATTATTTATCGTAATTTCTTCTTTGCAGACGGCCTAGGAGTGAGTTGGGATTGGGGAAAATGGTGGACCTACGACGGAATATCAGGTAAGACATAATGAATCAACACACTTTGCTACTCAGGCTTGTATTTGATCATTAAATACGAACGTAAATGATTATATTTGCTTCGTACGCAGCGGAGCAATTAAAATTTAAAAGAGACGAGTCAAGACGGAGCAATTATAAAACTTATGAAGGTAAATTGCGTAGTGAGTGCTTTTTTTTTTATTTTTAAGGGGTTCATTTCAAGATATGTTTAGTTCTTACGCGATATTTTTGCTTGAAAGTCTTATGCTGTTTGTTGCAAGCACAAGGAAAAACAAGTCAGTCATTGATCATAATTTATAGTGATAGTAAATTAGTGACGATACACATTATATGTAAATGCTTATTTTCTTCCAAACTGAAGAAAAGTAGTCCAGAAGTGTCAATTATTGCGTATAATCATGGACAAAACCTATCATAGCGTTAACTCCGTTCCAGCTCCTCGAGTTGACTTTCTTGCACAAAAGGAAAGTTAATCGTGTCTTTACTTAGCCTGAAATCGCATCTTGTTGAGCCAAAAGGCCATCTATCCAAGACACGATATATAATAATATATATATATATATATATATATATATATATATAAAGAACGACGCTTGTGTAGAAGAGCGTTCCGCACAAGATGCTCGTTCTCCCTCATCTTGTGCGGAACGCTCTTCTACACAAGCGTCGTTCTTTACATTAATTATACTGTGTATTGTTTGCAGTTAAAAAAAAAAAAAAAAAAAAAAAATATATATATATATATATATATATATATATACAATAAGTCAATAAATAAAAGGTTAAATAAAATGTCACTCAGTAAAGACATTTACAAAAGTAGATTCACTTAAAATATGTAAGCATATACTCATTACCGCACTAACTGAAATTTTCTTTGTAGACTCACTCGAAAGGTTGACTTCCAATTTTGTACATTTTCATCATTCCTACACAGAAAAAAATATTTTTTTGATAAACAAAATTAAATGTATTTCAACAATTTATTTTTGATTTTCAGAAACGCAGATATTTGTTTCGTGTTACAGGATGAATTTTGTTGATAATATAATAATTTGCCGCAGTAAACAAATATTTAATTCATCGAACAAAATCTGCGTATGTTTGTTTTAAACAATAATTTGTTTAAATTAAATAATTTTCATTTTCGAATTATCAAAAAAAAGTCGGGTTTTTTCTGATCAAAATTTCTTCACTTAGCTTTAACTTAAATGCTATACAGTACATATATTTATGCACATTGTGTATATACAGAAATAAACATGGAAATATTTTACCTCAACCGGAGTCGAACCCCTTTCCCTGAGAGTCTTCACACAACGCACAGAGCGTTTTACCTGTTATGTTGGGTGCGAGGGCTTCTTCCAGGGTGACGTCCCTTCCACGGTGACTCCTTGTAGTTGGTGGCTGCTGGGTGTCCTTTCCCATTGCACTGGTCGAGGGGTGGGTTCTTATTGTATTACTAAGTGTACGACAATAAAACAACAATGAATTTGTAGCGTGCCGATCTACGTTGTTTATTTTAACTTTAACTCGTAAACTGGCATTATTTATCGTTCTAATTCCAAAATACACCTTTAAATTGTTGTTATAAAAACACCAAGTTTTTACCTTTAAACCGGAAATATAAATTTACAATTTTATTATAAAACACAATTAAGTTTTCATACTTTTAATCTTATGTTTGTTCACAAATTAAATTAAATTTCACTTTTATACAATTAATAAACAAGGTAAAACCTTGATTGAAAATGACAAAGCCTATATAGAAGTGGATAGGCCTAACGCGAGACACCAAGTAAAAACGTAGTGCCGCCCTATTTCCTAGGGGCCGGATGAAAACAATCAAAGTGACAAAAAAGAGCAAGTTAAGATTTTATGATGAGCGGTGGACGGCCCGCTCTCGGTGACAATTCCTCTCGACTTTCTGGTGTTCTGTTCTCGACTGCTTGAATCAACTGCGCTGCGCTCGCTTTTTCCCTTTTGCCTCAAAGACTTCGTAGTTTCATCTCGCAGTGAGAAACAATTTTTACAGGCTCTTTTCTCCAGCTTGAAGTCGATTCCCATCTGACTGCATGGTTTTAAATAATTGTCTGCCTCACCCTCCCAATTTCTCTGCGTTCTACTCGATGCGTTAAGAGAAAGAATTGTTTGGCGTTCGTGAAAAGGATAAAAAATGAGGCGTTATTCTACACCGTTTTATTTTACTGGATAATGAATGCACTTCACACAAAAATGGATTAACAGGGCAGAGTTATAATGAAATTTGAATTGGTTCACTATACACTTGTTTTAGAGGATTTTACAAACAAGCTCTCTGCATTTAGTGGCCGACTGCCTTTGGGCATGCCCGGCACTCCCTTCCCTGGGCGTCAACTCTTCTGGTTTGCAAGAGATAATTAAAGTTGCAAAATTTAGTCTGATAATGATGTTAGCAAATAAATTATAAATTTTGGTTTCATAATTAACTCTTTCATGTGACTGATCTTAGTTAAAAGGAACATTTAGAATTTAGGAGTTGTCCATTTAAGATTATAGATTTGGCAACACTGGAGATAGTCGCTAGGCTTATCAAAAAAAGGCTGCCAGACATCTACTGCAGACATGAAGTCAAATTTATAAAATATTAAAGATTAAAAGAACAATACCTTAATTTATAAACATAGAATAATATATGATAATAAAAACCCACTCTAATAGACAGAGTTTATTTCCACAACAGTTTCGATGCCCACTGGCATCCTCTTCGGTGGATACAGAAAAACGAATGAACCAAAAACAAGAGGGAAAACAGTCGAGGGACCATTAAGAAATTCGCACCTAGATTAGATCCCGTTCTCCCGACACTGGAAGGACATTTTTATTAAAGGGACACGCTTATAAGTACATTCGCACAAATTTAAAACTATCTTCTTGTTCTATACATTCATCATAAATATTTTTCACGTGTTACTTTCGTGAAATAATTTTCATACAGATTCTATTATTTTTTTTGTATAATTATTACATTTATTATTAAATTTATTACATTTAATATTGCATTATTATTTATTACAGAAATTATAAATTTATTATTACATTGTTGTTTATTATACAGAAATTATAAACCGAAAAACGAATGAAAAAGGCGAGAAGGAAACAATCCAGAAACTATTAAGAAATTCGCACCTAGGCTAGATCCCGTTCCCCCGACCCCAGAAGGGCATTTTTATTAAAGGGTCCCGCTTATAAGTAATTGCCTAGATGTTTTGGTCATTAACGAAAGCGGAAAGTCCAATTTCACGGTCTATAGAAAACCTACTCATTGTAATTCGTACATTCATTATTTTTCATATCATGATGAAGGGGTTAAAAGTTCAATTATTTCTTCCATGTTTCTAAGAGCACTCAGGATTTGTAGCCCACATTTGCTGGACCGAAAAATTCAAAGATTTGGAACATTTTTAAGGATTTAAAATATCCTGAGTGGTTTATCAGAAAGGTGTATTTTAAAGCCAGAAAATCTTTTTATGCCCCTCGGGAACCTTCAGTTAACCAAAAACAATATGTGAGTTTGCCTTACATTGCCGGCTTAGAAAGAGTAAAACCGTTGATGAAAGATTTTAAGTTTGCTTTGGCGTTCAAGTATTCGTCTACCGTGAAAAGTAAATTGGTTAGGAATAACGTTGTAAAACAGGAACAAGCCTGTGTCTACAGCATTCCCTGTAAAAGTTGTGATTTAGTATACGTAGGAGAAACTGGAAGAAATATTGAAACCCGTAATAAAGAACACAAATATGCATTCAGAAGTTGTAATACTAATAATGCCATTTTTTATCACGCCAGCCAAAATAATCATGCTATAGATTGGGAATCAAGTAAGGTACTTTATACTGTATATGTAATAATTATGTCAAAAGAAAAATAATAGAATCTGTATGTATAGAACAAGAAGATAATTTTAATTTGTGCGAAGGTACTTATAAGTTGAACCCTTTAATGAGATTCTTGGTCAAAAAAATCCCTTACGGAGTCGGGTGAACGGGTTCTAACGTAAGTGTGAATTTCTTAAAGGTCTCTGGATTGTTTCCTTACTCGCTTTTGGTTCGTTCGGTTTTTTTTTCCCCGGTAAAATGTAAATGGAATAATAAACGTAAATGTAAATGTAATAATGGAAGTAATAAATGTGAAAATAAATATAAATGCAATAAATGTAATAATAAAGGTAATAAAATAAATGTAATAATTAGTGTAAAGGTAATAATAATAAATGTTTAAAAATGTAAATGCAATAATAAATGCAGTGATTATGTCAAAATAATAGAATCTGTATGTATAGAACAGGAAGATAGTTTTAATTTGTGCGAATATACTTATAAGCGGGACCCTTTAATAAAAATGCCCTTCTGGGGTCGGGGAACGGGATCTAGCCTAGGTGCGAATTTCTTAATGGTCTCTGGATTGTTTCCTTCTCGCCTTTTTCATTCGTTTTTCGGTTTATAATTTCTGTATAATAAACAACAATGTAATAATAAATTTATAATTTCTGTAATAAATAATAATGCAACATTAAATGTAATAAATTTAATAATAAATGTAATAATTATATATAAAAATAATAGAATCTGTATGTATAGAACAAGAAGATAGTTTTAAATTTGTGCGAATGTACTTATAAGCGGGTCCCTTTAATAAAAATGCCCTTCCAGTGTCGGGAGAACGGGATCTAACCTAGGTGCGAATTTCTTAATGGTCCCTGGACTGTTTTCTCTCTTGTTTTTGGTTCATTCGTTTTTCTGTATCCACCCGATGACGATGCCAGTGGTCATCGAAACTGTTGTGGAAATAAACTCTGTCTATTAGAGTGGGTTTTTATTATCATACTTGGTTTGTTGTTTTAAAGATATGATTTTTCTTTGCTATAACAAAATTAGGCCAGTCCTCGCTCGGCGCTCTCAATTGGTTCCAGAAAAAACAAGAGTTAAGCGAAATAGCATTCGTTACCATGGCTCCCTCTTTGTGCCATTAAATGACATTAAATAACAAAAATATAATGTAATTTGTTACATTGGGCATTGTTTATTGCTTAAAACAGTAGTGTACATTACATAAATAACTAAAATATAGTGTATGGAATTACCCTAAAAATGGAAGCACTGGCTAAATTGCACAGCGTGGCTGCGCGGCGCCGATACGTTGCAGCAATCGCGTACGATAACGCTGCCGAGCACACGACGCCGAGAGCGTTATAGCGAATAGCGCTGAGCGCTAAGCGAATTAGGGTATCAATATAAAAATAGCGGTATAGCGAAACAGCGCAAAGCAGGACTGCCTGTACATTTGGTAATTCTAAATAAAACAGTTATTATACTCTTATTTTAACCATTACTTGTCCGTTTGTCCATTTTCTCATTGTATCAGTTTCTGAGACACAAGCACCTCACCTCTATTTGATCCAAACAAAAAGCGGTCAACTAAACGTGTTTTGTTTTTTGTAATAACAGATTTTTCTTTGTTTATATATTATATATATGAGAACCTGGGTTTTGCTTCCACTCCAATTGTTTACTTCCGCCCTCACCTTAGACCTAGAGCTTAGCGTGGAATCCTAACGACGACCCGCAACAGAAATCGAAATCAACAGTCCGATCCAGAATTCGATCCCACGATCTCCAGATACACACTATGATAATTAAAAGATTATATATATATATATATATAAATGTGCCTCGGTGTGTAGTGGTATAGCACCGAGACGCTACGAATCCAACGGTCCCTGATCGAGACCCGGTGACGGCAGGCAGCGCGTAGCTAAACCCAGCTGTTCATCCTTCCACACAATAAAAAAAATGTTGGTAGATAAATGGGTACCCTGGGTAGCCTAATAGTTAAGACGCTGGGCTGCTGGTGGGGCGTGGTTCGGATTTCACGTTAAACTGTAGGTCTAAGGTGAAGTGACAAGCTTGACCTTCGTCAGAATGAACAATTCGGGCGGAAGCAAAACAAAGGTAACAGAGATATATACTGTACTATATATATATATATATATAATCAAATGAAAAGTGATTGCGGTAAAAATTCTGACTAAGAAAATGATTTCACCTGGCTCAGGACAGTCGTAGATAAGACGGGTTTTCCTTGTTACGCGAAATGGGGAACTGAAGAAAGCAATATTCTCTTCCATCAAGTGAACTACAAAGGTCGAAAGCTCTTCGACCGCTTTTCCCAAAATCTTTAAAATGTTAATTTTTATCACAACGTAGTGCAGAGAGAGAGAGAGAGAGAGAGAGAGAGGATCATAAGGTATGCAATGGCCTTGCATATCCTTATAACTAGAGGTTTAGTGCCAGTGCCTCCGGAAATCTGATACAATGTGAATTTCCAATTGTGAACGTTGATGCGAGAACGAAATAATGGAATAGAAGAAACGCCTTTTACATTTAAGGTGTTTCATGTATGGAACGAAAATAAAGCCTGAAAGTTAATCTTTCTCCTTTAAACTTGACCACAATTCGCGATTTAGAATATAAAACCTATTTTCTTCTTAAGACAAAGTGGTTTCTGGCTAGAAGTCTCTGATACATTAATGGAATACCTCATACCACGATGATGCTACAAAACTTTAATGATTTTGCATTTTAAGTCTCTCGCACTGCCACCTCCTTCTTTATTTCTTTATTTCGTCCTTAAGCTTGAGGCTTTACTGGGCTCTCAAATTAAGTATAAGATAAAAGCATTTCGTATATAAGTAGTTACGATTTGGTAGTATAAATATTAGGATTAATTATTATTATATAAAACAAAACTTCCTAGTTTTGACTATGAAATATATGAATAGGATTAATTAGGATTAGGATTACGTACAAGATAAGACAAGGTTTATCGTTATGTATAAAGTAATTTTAAGGACACACAGACGAACTTTTAGTTGACATGAAAGTGAATTCTTAAGAAATATACAGTACATTAAAATTTAGTCATTATAATAATTATGAACCTACGGTATTAAGAGTTAATGGTAAATACAACACTTAGGCAAATAGTAAATAATAATAACAACAAACAGACGAGTAACACCACAGTATTTAATCTCGAAATGCATTACTACGATTTCGGTATTCTTTTATTAAGATTGGTTTCAGCTCGCTTTCAAACGCATTTACTTTAGAAATATTTTCAAGACCAGTCCTTGACTCATTTCATAATTTCAACCCTACGAAAATAAGTGATTTTTTTAGATGAAGACAATCTAAGGTGAGGAATAACATGCCTATTTCTGTGCTTAGTCTGATATGAGTGAATCTCTTGGCGAGTTACAGAATAATTATTTATCCACTCAAAGTTAATAATTTTATTCATACATATATAAATAAAAATCAAATGTGCCAATTTGATTACGTCTTCGATTTTTAATAATTTTAACTCTTTAAAGAATGCACACTCATATTATCAAGAAAATCTGTATCAAATAATAATATCCTTTTTATTGCTCGATTTTGAACCAAAAAAATACCGTCTCACGCGTTATCAGCTCTATTTCCTCATGTAAGATTGTAGTACATCATATTATACGGAAGAAGAAAAGTACGATAGAGAGTTAATAAAACCCATTTAGGAACCATAAGTTTGGCTATTTATTAATAAGAATGTAATGATTGGCTTATTTAGCCTCATTCGCAACATCTTAGCTCATATGACGGATGGGACCTATCATACATGACATTCGAACCACGGATTGCTACATAATCTGAACGCGGAGGGCGGTCCCCCATCCAACTATATAATCTCCAGACCAAATGTCGCTTAATTTCGCTGATCGACAGGGAGCGGTGTTACGACATTGGCTACGATGTAGGTCTTATTAACAAAAATTGAAGGTGCATGAACCGTACTGAATGCATAAATATGATATAATTTTTTTTTTTTTTTTTAAATGGGTAAGTCTTCTGAACAATATCTTCGTCATATTGTATCAATCGTTAAAGTTTAATTAAAGATTTTCGTACGCGAAACACGAGGATCAAAGCTCTCTTTCACTACATATTTTCTGTGCCTAAGTTGGGAAATAACAAAATCACCTTTAAAATCCATACTTCGGCTTAATTTCACATATCTTATGTTATCCTTTATATTACAGAAAAATAAGTACCATAGATGCTTTGAGGGTCTTAATCAATTTAAGGGTGCATTTTTTCATACGCCTTAACTAAAGCATAACAAAAATTTGCAGTGCTGTGAACAGTTACCAGAAGTTTTTTAAATAAAAAATTGGTACTATTATTATGACCTTTTACATTCATTTTCGTTTGACACGTTAATTAAAACAAAAATTCAAATAGATTTAGTGAAAAATGATACTATTGAATGATATTTATAGGAGTTTCTTCGCAACGGCAAAGGTGATGTGACGAAACGAATCTACAATTTTATGTGATTTGAGCGACGGGTCACTACGTCATCTGGATGCAGAAAACGGTCATCCATTCAAATACTGAACAGATCTAACGAAACTTTGAGCCGAGAGTTAAGCGAAAATGCTTTTTCATTAAATGAGATTTTTATTAAACATTTGTTGGAAAAAACTAAGTAACTAAAATAAAAACTGTATCACAAAATGTATTTAAAATAAAAAATATTTCAGATATTTACACAAAAAATGTTAATTTAAAATTTGTTCAAATCTCTCTCTCTCTCTCTCTCTCTCTCTCTCTCTCTCTCTCTCTCTCTCTCTCTCTCCATCCAAATACTATGTCAGTTGGTTAGTTTAACTATCTGTACAGTAGTATATGCGCATTTATATAGGAGAGAGGTGGGGGGGGGGGGGGGAGAAGTGAGAGAGAAGGGGAGTGGTGAGTGGGGGAGTGCCAAGGGAATTGGGGAATGGGGGATGGGGAAGTGAAGTGGGGGTAGGGGTGCCATCCACCTGAAATAGTAGAAAATTGAATATAGAGTAACCTAACATAACATAACCTTCAATATAGACTATAGTAACTAGGGACCGACCGAAAGTACTTCGGCACTTTCGGAACCGAACCCGAAAGTTGGCTCGACTTTCGGCCGAAACCGAAACCGAAACCTAAAGTAGAGTACTTTATATGAAAGTATTGTAATATAAAATGGAATACTAATCCTTTATATGTAATGTAATTCAATCGCTTTATTATTCCTTTTCATGCTCTCTATAAAGAGAGCTTATTTCGTCTGATCCTATGAGCGAAGATTAAATCTACTATTTAATATAGCTATGATGAGTACACTTCAAAATTTAACTTAAGTAGGTCTAATGTTACGTGACACGTGGGCTTGGCTACGCTAGACCTTCACAGAGCTAGGCCTACGTACGTAATTTAGAACTATTTTAGAGATACACTATCTTTACACAATTCAAAGATAAAACTATACACAATACAGCATAAATATTAAATTGAAGGATAAAAAATAATAGAAAAAAAATAAAGCTTGCTTACACAGATTAAGTACAAAGCAATTAATACATCTGACCCCTACCTCTACCAACAACCAACTCAATAGGTAAGTTCGGTCAAGTTCACTTTCGGTTTCGATCAAGTTTACTTTCGGTTTCGGGGCCGAAACCGAAAGTCTACTTTCGGGCCGAACCCGAAACCGAACTTCGGTCGGTCCCTAATTAACCTAACCTAGCCTTGAATATAGAGTATAGTAACCAAACCTAATTTAAATTAATAAGATTCACATCATTATAGTACAATAATTCGGCTTTGCACCATCGGGAGTCAAACCCCCAATCTCAATCTGAGAGCTAAAATGCTTATATACAGGGTGTAACAAAAGTCCGTTCTCATAGGGAAATAAGATATAACAGACTTGAACGAGAAAATAGTTTTAACTATACATTACAAACAATACAATCAACTTACCAATTAATCCAGTACATGTTCAAATTGCATTCCATGTAGCCGTTGACACATTTCTACTCGTCTCTGTAAGCTGTCGGTTACGTTTTGAAGTATTTCCTCACTAATTCTGTCACACTAGTCCATAATTTTTCTTTTAACTGCTGGATCGTTCGAGACCTTGACTCATAAACAACGGACTTTATTATAATGTTATAATGTTACAGACCAACAAAGACCCTAGGATCCACTCATGGTTGGTCTACCTAACTGTGTTCGTAATTGTGTATGTCCTCCGTGGTGGTGGAGGGGACCTACAATTTTACGTGGGTTCCGAACCACAAGAACATAAGAAATTTATGCAAAAACTGCCTGTACATTGGCAACGACCAATTTTTGCATAACTAATTAATTATCAATTTAAAACTAATTAATTATCGATTTAAAACTAATTAATTATCGATTTAAGACTAAAGATAGAATCTCTGGATCCAGAGGATCAAGTCATAATAGACTACTATCCACAAATATGTTACACTCTATATCTATTTATAACCAACATGCAAATATATCAGATCCAAAGAATCCAGTCAATTTCATTACGGTATCCATCAATACTAGTACCTTGCCAACGAAAAATAAGTCACGATCCATATCGATTGCGGACCAAGTCAAAATTTACATATACATTACAATATATATACTTAGGAGGAAGCGTGTAGGTGTGGCTGTAAAGACTGTACAGTAATGTAGAATGTGTGTGCACCAATTATGGGTCTCCCATTTAAAGGTGTTTGTGGGGCAAGTGAAGATCATGAGTTTTGCAATACCTCACAGTACTATGGGGGGCACCGCTCGGCAGAGGAATCTCTTTAAATGGGGTGTGTAAGGACAGAGAGTATCCCCTAACCCAAGATGCTGCCTCCCTATATCCCACAACACTTGTGTTGAGCTGTGGGATCGATCACCACAAAGCCTTACTTTTACTACTTTAAACTATACCCAATCTATCAACATATTTGTCTAATCGATTTTTAAACATGTTTATAGAAGTACTACTAATTACTTCTACCGGCAAACTATTCCACCTATTTACTATTCTATGCGTAAAAAAGTTTTAAGTGGCCTTGCAAGAAGAAGTCAAGTGGGGTCAAATCAGGGCTTCGGGGCGGCCATTCCACACAACCTCGGCTTCCTATCCATCTGGCACGAAGATTCTCATCTAACCATTGTCTCACTGAACGGGCGAAATGCGGAGATGCACCATCTTGCTGAAACCAGAACTTTCGTCTAGCATCCAAGGACATTTCGTTCATGTATTTTTGCAAAATTCCCTCTAGAATATTGTTCAAGTAAGAATCCCCGTTCATGGTTTCATCCAAAACGTATGGTCCAACGATGGTTCCTCTATGAATTACTGCCCACACCGTAATCCTGGGATAAACCTGCGAATGTACATTTTCAACACAATGAGGAGTTTCGTCGTTCCAGTAATGATACTTGTGACGATTCACTGTTCCATTTAAGTGAAAACAAACCTCGTCGCAATTCAGTTCTGTTATATCTTATTCCCTATGAGAACGGACTTCGCTTACACCCTATATATATATAATATATATATATATATATATATATATATATATATATATATATATATATATATATATATATATATACCGTATATCGCAGTGTACAAGGCAACTGGGCGTATAAGACGACCCCCAAATTTTCTAGTTAAAATGTAGGTTTTGGGCTATACTCGCCATATAAGACGACCCCCCTAATCGTGCACTTGATTTGGGGAACCAAATGAGCCAGTGAGGAATTACTGCTCCAATGGTCCTTTCGTTCACTAGGCCTACCACTAGTCACTGACCAGCGGATCAGTGCTGGTAAGCAACACAGTCTACCTAAGCTAATGGAAACTACAAAAATATATACTCTCCAGTCTCGTACCATCTTTTCAGTTACACCATATTGTCTTGCAGCAGCACAGTTGTTATGTTCCTTGGCAAAGGTTACTACTTTCAATTTGAAACTTGCTTCGTCTTTTCTTCTTTTAGTTGGTGGGGCCATGATGGGGTCTTGCGATAGCTGGAGATTCTAATAAAGTTACCCTGGAGAATGCGAGTAAAAAAGTGACGGCTCGCACCTCTGTGAAGCCTGTGATTGGCTAGGCTGACATTTGCACTTTATTGTCGTCATGCAATCATACCACATATTATTTAAGGTTAGACAACTTTCATTACACTGCACTTTTATTATTTTATTATAATAACGTGAATTAAGTTGAGTTTCAGTAGAAAATATTTGTTGCAGGAGTTACCGAGGCGGGGGTTAGCCTACCGTACACACTCCATCAACCATCACCCATGTTAACAACTTACCGTACACACAGGATTTAAGGTTCACATTTTATACCTAGTGTATAAGACGACCCCTAATTTTGGGGGATTTTTTTTAAGCTTCAAATGTCGTCTTATACGCCAGCATATACAGTATATATATATATATATATATATATATATATATATATATATATATATATATATATATATATATATATATATATGCGAAAAGGAAAATGCAGTGTAAGGAGAGTATTAGTCCGTGATAGACGTGGAGGCCAAATACACAAATGATCGGAAAAAAATAAGCGAACTGCTTAGGGAACAATTTAGCTTTGTGTTTAGCACTGCTAAGTCCGGGATGGAAGTAGAAAACCCAGACGAATTTTTCGACAAAGATACAAATCAGCCAAGAACAAATTCCGGAACAAACCTATTAATAGACTTCGAGTTCTCGGAAGGAGATGTAATTAAAGCTTTATCACAGATGCGAGACAATTCAGCTCTAGGGCCAGACACATGGAGTGCTACGTTTCTGAAGAAATGTACTTACTATGATGGAAATCGCTCGGCACAGGACAAATTCCGCTACTATTAAAGAACGCGAACATTGCCCCCCTATTTAAAGGTGGTAACAGAGCAATGCCCAAGAATTATCGCCCAGTGGTTCTCACCTCACACCTTATAAAGTGCGTTGAATGTATAATTAGAGGCAAAACTACCTACTACCTAAACAAAAGGACTTATACAACCCAAATCAACATAGCTTCAGGGCCACCAAGAGAAAATATTGGAAACATTACGTCGAAGACAAAACATAGATGTAATATATACTGACTTTGCTAAAGCCTTCGATAAATGTGACCATGGAATCATACCACACAAACTTAAGAATACCGGAATTACTGGAAAGCTAGGACGATGGCTATTTAATTTCTTGACGCAAAGAACATAAAGAGTGATAGTAAACGGAGTTAAAATGGAAGTCTCGGAAGTCGTGAGCTCTGTCCCACAAGGGACAGTATTAGCTCCCTTGCTGTTGATAATAATGATTGCAGATATTGATGCAGAGATTAAGGACAGTATTATATCATGTTTCGCAGATGACAAAGATATGTAAGGAAATACTGAACGAAGGTGATCTACGAAAATTACAAAACGACATTGAAACATTATTCCAGTGGGCAGAAGAGAATAATATGAAGTTCAACGAAGAAAAATTTCAACTTCTAAGATATGGTAATAACAAGGACTTGCAGAATAAAAGGTACAAATCTTTGCAAGACAAACAGATAACACCAAATCCACAAGTCAGGGATCTTGGAGTAATAATGTCGTCGGATACAGAATTCAGAGAGCACTACAACATCAAAATTACAACGGCTAGAAAACTAATCGAAATCATCTGGAGGAGCTTCCGCAGCAGAAAAGCAAACATTGTGCTCAAATTATGGAAGAGTCTAGTCCTACCAATAATTGAGTATTGCTCAGTACTCACAAGCCCACAAAGAAAATGAGACATTGCGAATATTGAAGCTATACAAAGGACCTTTATGTCTAAGATGGAGGAAACGGAAGGTGAAGACTACTGCGATCCCCCAATTACTGCGGAGTCAGTTATTTGGTCAATAAAACTATAGAAAAAAACGCAGCCATGAAAATCTTAAGCGTCACAAATCTTGATGTTATGATTCGGATGTGACGCTTAAGATTTTCATTGCTGCGTTCTTTTCTATAGTTTTATTGACCGAATAATTGAACCCTCAGTAATTGTCAGGTTAATTATTCGGTCAATAAAACTATAGAAAAGAACGCAGCAATTAAAATCTTAAGCTTCACATCCGAACCGATTGTATCAAACAATAAAAATCTTAACGTGGTAGAGTAAAAAGTTGAAGCAAAGCAAGGCGCATTTATTTCTATGTTTAGAACAGTGGTGCACAAACGTTTTTGATGTGAGGGCCAAGCGAAGAAAATAACTAAATGTATTAGCCTACTTACTTTCCATCTAAGTCATAAATTGGGTCACTTTTATATTCTAACTTTTTCATTGAATTGAAAAGACCCGTGGGGGACACATTTGGCCCGCGGGCCAGGGTTTGTGCATCACTGGTTTAGAATCTTTTAATAATAAATACATGGTGTCTACAGACGGACGGACAGGACTGCCTCTTTATAGTATAGACAAGCAAAAGTGGGCCATCCTTTTTGACAGTTGATCTGCCAGTATAAAAGTTTTTTCTGGCTGCTAAATGAGCGTTAAAAATGAACTTTTTTCCATAATACAGATTATACTGGCAGGTCAACTGTAAACAAGGATTACAAGAAACGTATCGTCCACTTCTGTAACAAAAACTTGAAAGGGCTTAAGAAAACTTGTTAGAGAATAGGCACTTATGTGGCATTCAAATATAATAACTGCATAAATGACATGTTAATAAGGAACAAACCTAAGGACGAAAAAGACAGGTGTATATGCTGTATATTACCATGTAAAGAATGTTCTGATAATAATTCACCGTGTAACAAAAAAAATTTTTTTCTTTGTTTCTGGGCAATAACCTTTATTTTCTGATTCATTATGCTTCAAATCACTGGAAAAAAGCTGTCAGTGATTTTAAACTTCGGGTTTGTTGTCAGTACATCGATTTTGTTGAAATAAGAATATTATTATTTTTTAACCCTATATGGACATCTGCGACAGATCTGTAAACGCTTCAAAATTTACTATATATTTACCGAAACAAGTACATTTTAACTTAAATGACGATATCGTCAAATTTGTAACGGTTCAAGGAGTTTATATCACGAATTGGCAACTCCTACTGCAGAAAACCGAGCTTTAATGAAAAAAATAAGTTAGTGCGTCAGTAGAAGTAAAAGTGTATGGTTACGCAGTTCGTTTTTTATTTTTTATCACTTTATTTGATTAAAGGTAAGTTGAATAATTTTTTATTGCTCAATATATGTTGTTAGAGTGGCTGAAGTAATATAAAACAATTCTGATAAACTGAGCACTAGAATATTTTATTGAAACGTAACAATATTGATGGCTCTGACATCCATGCCTTCTTTGCCACGTGGTATAAGGTTGTCCAATTTGTATTATATATATTACATTATATATATATATATATATTATATATATTATATATATATATTATTTATATATATTATTATATATATATATATATTACATTAAAAATCACATATTTATGTTCAAAGTACTCTAAATGAATGTTTAATATAGGTAAAAAAAAATTTAAGACAAAAATAAGAATTATGTCCATATAGGGTTAAATTAATCCATTTTTACTTTTTCAGACGTGTGACGTGTGACGAAGTTACTGTTATGGCTGCTCGTGGTTGCAAATACCCAGCGGATTCCTTCTGCTACGTGTGCGGTGAGTTCTTCGCAAAGACGGCTAAAAAACACTGCTTGGACAGTTGCACCGTGCAAAGGAAGCCTATCATGCCTACTTCGGAATGCCAGTCGGTGACCAAGACAAACGCTGGGCACCACATGTCATCTGTGACTACTTCCGCCGCACTCTTGAAGGTTGGTTTAGAGGAGAGAAGAGGGCAATGCGTTTCGCTATCCCCCGTGTCTGGCGTGAGCCCTCAGACCATCTCACGGACTGCTATTTCTGTATGGTGGACCCAACAAAACGAAGAAAGGGGAAGAATGCGCCTCCCATTGAGTACCCTGACATTCCCTCATCTATTGCACCTGTTCCCCATAACGCGACGGACCTACCTGTGCCACAGCCTCCCTTGAGAGATCAATCTTGTCCAGCAGAAGAAGCAAGCTATGATGATTCCGAGGAGGAGCAAGGTGCGTCATCTGCTGCGCGCCGTCGACGCCGGGTGGCCGGTGAAAGGTGCCCCTACTACCCCAACCAAGAGGATATCAACGACCTCATCAGGGAAATGGCCTTGACAAAGTCCAACGCCGAGCTGCTCATTTCCAGACTGAAGCAGTGGGACTTACTGGACGACAGCGTTCGAATTACTTCCCAGAGGAAGCGGCATCGCGGCTTTTCAGTGTTTTTCACTCTTAGAGATGGGTTGTGCTACTGCCATGACATCAGAGGACTCTTCGACGCTGTGGGCATTCCCTGCAACACCTCTGACTGGCGGCTCTTCATCGACAGTTCATCTAAAAGCCTCAAGGCTGTTTTACTGCACAACACAAATCAGTGGCCCTCGATTCCTCTGGCTCATTCAGTGCACATGAAAGAAGAGTACCAGAACGTCAAAATCCTGCTGAGTGCACTGAAGTACGACCAGTTCAGCTGGGAGGTCATTGGCGATTTCAAGATGGTGGCCTTCTTGATGGGGCTTCAGGGAGGCTTCACCAAGTTCCCTTGCTATCTGTGCCTCTGGGATAGCCGAAATACAGCCCTTCACTACGAGAAGAGGAACTGGCCCCTCAGGACCGGCTATGAGGTTGGGGCCCATAACGTGAAGCAAGAGCCGCTGGTGGAGCCAACGAAAGTGCTGATGCCACCCCTGCACATCAAATTGGGCATCATTAAGCAGTTTGTTAAACAGCTGGATCCAGAGGGTGAGGCCTTGAAGCACATCCAGGAGCTGTTCCCGAAGTTGTCGGAGGCGAAGATCAAAGCAGGAGTATTTGTGAGCCCTCAGGTGAAGCGACTTATTGACTCCGACAGCTTTCCTGAGAAGCTGTCTGAGGTTGAGCGGGCAGCTTGGACAAGCTTCGTTTCTCTAGCCAAAGGTTTCCTCGGAAACCACAAGGCAGAGAACTACAGGGAAATCGTTGACGAACTTGTGGACACGTACCGGAGCATGGGCTGCCGGATGTCGCTGAAACTGCACGTACTACACGCCCACCTTGATGAGTTCAAAGAAAACATGGGAGACTACTCAGAAGAACAAGGTGAAAGATTTCACCAGGATGTCAGCTCTTTCGAGGAACGCTACAAGGGACAGTACAATGAAAGTATGATGGGGGACTATATCTGGAACCTTTTGCGTGAGAGTGAACTGAAATACAATCGCCAATCTCGTAGACAAACTTCTTTTTGATTAAACTATAACGCTAGAATTTTTGTATCAATTCTGTATCAATTCTCCGTAGCAATACTCTTTATCAACGCTCTGCATCACTGCACTGTATCACTGTCTGTGTATTAACATATTATAATACATAATTATTCCCTACTCGTTTCCTTCTTTTATTTTCATTTCTAAAGACGGGGCCTGGAGAACTTCATTTTTCATCATTGATTTATCATAATAATCGTGTTAACATCAATTAAAATTATACTTAACAGGATTCATTTGATTTAAAAGCAGATAGTGTGAAAAACCCTTAAATTAATAAGCAAAAATGGCAAAAAATCAATAAATCGATCTCATGAACTCAGAACCGAAGTCTGAACTTGGTGACTGCTCATTTTTACTTATTTATGCCCTAAAAAATCAGAAAATAATAGTTTTAACTCATGGACAAATTTTGTGTTACACGGTGATATAATGCATACATGGGAGAAACGGGAAGGGATCTCTGTAAAAGATTGGTGGGGAATGAAAAAAGTGCTGTATTCTGTCATGTCAGAGACTATAACCATGTAATAGATTTCAATAATTGCAACTTTGTTTTCAAATCTAATAATTATGTTAAGAGTAGAATTGTTGAATTTAGTCTTAGGCTCGACATATACAAAATTTTAATCTATCCGATAGTCAATTCTCTTTTAACAAAATTATATGTAATAAAATTAAGAATTTTGTAACATTACCGTCCAAAAATCCCCAGTCAACACAGATACATCCATCAGGTCAAAGCTGGGTCGGAGGGGTCACTTAACTATCCCCTGATAAGAGGATGGGAAGGTTCAGTCAGCTAATCCCTGATAATTAACTTCCAGGTGCATATAAACTCTGTTCTCTGTTTATGCGGTCATTACCAATTGAGAAGGCTCGCGAGGAGCCGAAACTGTATTGGTGTTAAGAAATAAAAATTTACGTCTTCCTGAAGAGTGGTTTCCTTCTTCATACTTCGTCGCGACAGCGCGTTATTTTACATTATATGTATATGCGCCTCGGTGGTGTAGTGGTTAGCGTCGCTGACTACGAATCCATCGGCCCGGGGTTCGAGACCCGACGGCAGCCGGCGCGCAGCAAAACCCAGCTGTTCATCCTTCCACACAATAAAGAAAGTAGTTGGTAGATAAATGGGTACCCTAGGGGGCCTAGTGGTTACGACGCTGGGCTGGTGATGGGGTGTGGTTCGGATTCCACGTTAAACTGTAGGTCTAAGGTGGAGTGAAAAGCTTGACCTTCGTCAGAATGAACAATTCGGGCGGAAGCTAACCAAAGGTGTGTGTGTGTGTATATATATATATATAGGCGCTTGGTGGTGTAGTGGTTATCATTGTCATCCACCGGTCCCGGGTTCGATCTCCGGCGATGGCAGGGGTCATTCAGCTCAACGAATGATCATACAAAAAAATTGGTTGATAGATAACTGGTACCCTGGGAAGCTTAGTGGTTAGGACGCTCGGCTGCTGATCAGGAAGTCGTGAGATCGATTCCGGGAGAGGCCTTTGTAGTTTCTGACCAAATGTAGTGGGTCGTAGTTTGGATTCCACGTTAAACTGTAGGTCTAAGATGTGGCAACAAGCTTAACCTTCGTCAATATGAACAATTCGGTCGGAAGCAAAACTAAGGTTACGAAGTTATGTATATTACTTGTGTGTGTGTGTGTTTGTGTGTGTGTAGTTTTTGTGTGCGTGCGCGCGCGTTAGGATACTTGCTTTGTTGCTTTGTTTTTTGTAAATGAATGTGAATATCGCATGATAAGAGCGTTTTGAGGCAGAATCGAAATTTGTTCCCTTGTCAGATTTGGACTTTTCAAAAATTACGAAGTATTATTTACTTCAAGTTGAAATAAATGCCCTTCATTTGTTATTTCGAAAATAATCGTAAACACACGAGAATACTGATACATGCTTAGATTTGACCTTCCTTGTTATAAGTATGACATTATTCTTAATTGACACTTTAATACAAATGTATAATTAATATTGTCACGAAAATACTATATAAAATTTTAAAAAAATAATCTTTATACATTTATAATGTAAAAATAATTAATAAAAATTACTTGAAATTTTAATTTACCTTCTTTTAAATTAATGCTAACACAGGGTGCCAAGTGTTCATGTCTGTAAACGTGACCTATGGCACAGAAACTTCTCAAATAAGTTTTTTTTTTGTTTTTTCAGGTCCTCAATTTTGGGGGTTGATCAATCCTGACTGGTCGTTGTGTACGCATGGAAGGAGACAAAGCCCCATTAATGTCGACCCGTCGATCCTTCTGTACGACCCGAATCTGCGACACATTCACATCGACAAAAATAAGGTGAGAAAATTCTCTTCTCTTGTTTGAATAAACTTCAGAGTGAAGAATTTAGAAAACGGGATGAAAGTACAGATATTGTAGAGAAACTACCCTGTTCATGACAACAGCTTTAGAATTAAATGTCTCAGTGATTATTCCATACCCGCTTATATATCGGCAATATATATATATCATCGATATAAGGGCGTTAAGTTGTGCGTCCCCTGAAACGATTGGGCAAGTTGAAACAAATCGTGACTATGGAATGATGTTATTATTAATAACACTGTACAACAGTGAAAAAAAAACGGAAATGAGATCGTCATTTTTATGGCTAATTATATGCGTAGATTGCGAAAATAACACTCATTTATTTGTATCACCCACCGATTTTATGAAAATGACCCTATTTCATTGTATCATTTTGAGAACCACTGGTTCTCTGAACGCATCTTTTACATTTTGTTCAGTCATGCATATGCTGTGGTGGTGGTGTTCGGCTCTGTGTTTCCACTTTGATTTTCTGAAAAATTTCTTTCATTAATCATTTAAAACAAAATTGTCAGCCATATTTTATCATAAATCGGTGCTACAAGTGAGTATTATTGAATAACAGCTATCAAATTATGTACATTTCACCGACAACGTCTATATTGTGTGAAATTGCAAATTGATCTATCATTTTCTTATTTTACAGATTTTTATTGATGTTATGCTACAATGCCTAGAGAGTGCAAAAATTCGCCAGACAGTGTTTGTTATATTTGTGGGACATTAACGTTAAAACAGTATAAAAGGAAGTTGACTTCTCATGTGAAAAAGCTTTATGAATTATACTTCGCATGCAAAGTTGGTGATCAGGACAAGCACTGGGCGCCTCATATCTGCTGTGTGAGATGTACAAGCTCGTTATCTGCATGGTTCAAAGGCATTGGTCCTGATCTGGGATTCGGTGTCCCAATGGTATGGAGAGAGCCGCTGGACCATTCAACTGATTGCTATTTCTGTTTAACGAACATCACAGGTTTGAATATTTTATTTTCCTGAATATACGTCAAATTTGGTGTTTTTAGCACATTTTAGCATATCCTGCTCTGCATAATGTATTACACAATTATACTATCTTAAGTAGTCAACAATGTCTATTGTCTCACATTACAGGTTGCAACAGAAGAGGGAAAAAGGCTATAGTTTACCCAAATCTTCGTTCTGCTATGCGTTTGGTGGAACATTCTACAGATATACCCATCCCTCGTCCTCCAGCTGAAATGCCGACTGATAACACAGACTCTGACAATCGGAATCAGACGGCGAATGCTATGAAGCTCAAGTCGAGTTCAAGAAAGAACAACATATCTCATCACGCAGCCTGAACTCAATGATTTGGTCCGTGATTTAATATTTACCAAGCAACAAAGTGAACTGAACTGCTGGCCTCACGTCTACAAGAATGGAATCTTCTGGTGGAAGACGTACGAATTACAACATTCCGAAAGCGCTCCTTGGATTTGCAGGAATATTTCACAATGAAGAACCATCTTTGTTATTGCATTGATATACATGGTCTGTTCGATGCTCTGGGTTTGTGCTATGAACCGAATCAGTGGAGATTGTTCATTGATGCATCTCTGTACAGTGTTAAGGGTGTACTGCTACACAATGGAACACAATGCCTTCTGTTCCGATCGCTCATTCAGTCGTCTTGAGAGAAACGTATGAAAATGTTGCTTTTATTCTGGACTGTATAAAATACAATGAACATGAATGGCTTATCTGCGCAGATTTGAAGGTTGTGGCTATTCTCAATGGATTGCAAACTGGCTATACGAAATACATGTGTTTCCTATGCAAGTGGGATAGCCGAGCAAGGTCTGAACACTACACACGCTCAGTATGGCCGCCGCGAGACAATTCCTCACCTGGATCTCACAAAGTTGTTCACGAACCACTAGTACAAAAGGAAAAGGTTATCTTGCCGCCACTTCACATAAAACTAGGGCTGATGAAACAATTTGCAAAGGCGTTGAAACAGGATAAGCTTGCTTGAAATATCTAAAGGAAAAATTCCCAAAAATAAGTGATGCCAAGATTAAAGAAGGCATATTCGTCGGCCCTTAAATTCGCCAACTCATGCTAGACGAACACTTTGAAGCGGTGATGGATGAGGTTGAGTTGGCAGCCTGGTGTGCATTCAAAAACGTGTGCAGCGGTCTACTAGGAAAGACTAAATACGACAACTATGCTGCACTTGTGGATCAACTTATCAACTCATACCAACGTCTCGGATGTAAGATGTCATTGAAAATTCATTTTTTGCATTCACATCTCTCATTCTTTCCGGAAAACGCATCTGCTGTTAGCGACGAACACGGGGAGAGATTTCACCAGGATATAGCCACAATGGAGAGCCGATACAAAGGGAAGGGGTTTCCTGCTATGCTGGCCGATTTCTGCTGGAATTTAAAGCGTGACCAACCAGAAGCATCACACAAACGCCAGCATAAATACAAATAATGAGTTGAAAACAGTATAATATGAGAGTTTTATGTTAATTTTGTGCATATATGTTGAAGTATAGCAATAATTAAACTGTTCCATATGACAAAGCCTATCTGTTTATCAATATATTCTTATTTTTTGGTATGAAAAATTTAAGCAGTCATTACAAAAAAACGTGACGTGATAAAAAAAAACTATTTTCAGATTTGGAATCAGCACACTCGAAATATTAAGAATGACCGAATGTTATTCCCGTTTTTTTTTTTGAACCGAAAAATTTGTTGTACAGTGAAATTAATATTCGGGGTGGCTTAGTAGTATGGTCGTAACTCCTGTTACGATACGAGCACATAAATCTTGCAGATCTGTAACTCTCGTTTGATAGACGTTTGATTTGATAAAGCCCCATGCAAAGAAATCCAAGGGCGTTAGGTCAGGAGATTCGAGCCGCCCAGAGCCTGTTGCCTCCACGTCCGATCCACCGATTTGGAAATCGTTCATTTAGGTACTCCCGAACAATGCTTGCGTAATAACAAGGTGCCCCATCTTGTTGAAAGACGACGATGTTTAAAATGCCATCTGAATGAAGCTGGAACATTTACGTGCTCGTATCGTAACAGCAGTTAAAAAAATAATCCCTGTCATGCTCCAAAATGTGTTCCGCAATGCTGCTGACAGATTCGAACTCTGTAGAGATACTGATGGTGCTCATGTAGAATCATATGCTTAAGTATTCATTAAATGTATGTCTTCTATTATATTATTGAATTTTACCCTTTTTGCTACGTTTTCAGTGAAATAGATAGGGACTTTATAAACACCCTGTATAAAGAAAGAGTTCCTGTGGATGAACGGTGAAGGCGAGGGAGGCTGTGTAACGCTTTAGACCAGCGTCCCAAAGCGAGTGGTACTTCTCTGGGGATGTAGCTTCTAAATATGCTATAGGCTCCAATCTAGGCATGCTCGATAACAGTATCAAAATAATGCATATCATCAGTTCGCGCATTTAATAAAGCTTTCAGGTTGCTGAAGGCCTCTATTTCAAACAGTCTATCGAGGATGAATCGGTAATAAGTAGGCACTAGTCCGTTATTACCATTGTTTTTAACGAATCTGTTTAGATTAGTTTTCCACAACAAACTTAACTAGTGGTGTACCGATTAATCAGCATCGGTCAAATTTAGCCGAGTCTCTCACCGATTCTTTGAAATTTTAAAATTTTCATTACAAAACAAAATCTATATTTATGGAAAATTGAACAGACAAAAAAAACCCACTATTTTTAATAATTTACATTCATTTCACAGTGTAATTATATAAAAATATTTTACATTCACGAAAAAGGCAAAGCTTAATAAGTTAAGTTGCCCATAAATTTACATTATCTCTAACTAGCTAATCTCTAGACATTTTAAACTATAATCTCCTACTCTGTATTAATAATAATGCTATACAGGGTGTACATAAAGTCAGGATCTATTTTTGTGAAGCACTTGGAAATTATATGGAATTCAATCATAAAATGATAAAGTGGTAACATTTATTAAATAATTAAGAGTAGGATTCGACGTGACGCCCATCAGTATCCCTGCACAGCTCAAATCGTTCCGCAGCATTTCTAAACACATTCTGGAGCATTTGCGGGGTTATGTTATCTGCAGCAGTTCGTATACGTGTACGTAAGTTTTCAAGACTCTTCGTCTGATAGACGTGCGATTTGATAAAGCCCCATGCAAAGAAATCTAAAGGGGTTAAATCTGGTGATCTCGCTGGCCAAGGTCTGTTGCTTCCGCGTCCGATCCAGCGATTTGGAAAACGTCCATTTAGATAATCCTGAACAATTTTGGCATAGTGACAAGGAGCACCATCATGTTGATAGACGACGGTACTAACAATCCTATCCCCAATCAGCTGAGGTTCAAGGAATTGCTGCAACATGTCCAGATAAATAAACCCCGTAACTGTAGCTTCAGCAAAGAAAAAAGGACCATAAACCTTAGATTTGGTTAAACCCATCCAGACATTAACTTTAGGTGAGTCTCTTTCCCAATTTTGGACAAAATCATTCGGTCTTTCATCTGCCCAAATTCGACAGTTCTGGCGATTTACTTTTCTACACGTATGGAAAGTGGCTTCATCACTAAAGAGAATGTTGTCCATTAAATTATCACTCCAGATTTGTTCTACGAGATCAGCACACACAGCACTTCGTCGAGGGAAATCTTCCTCATGTAAATCATGTAAAACCTGCAAATGATAGCTTTTCTTCCGCAAATTAACTTTCAGAATTTTGTGCACAGATGACGTCGAGAGCCGAGTCTGTGTGATGCAGCATGAACGGACGTACGTGGCTCCTCAGTGATAATTCCGCGTACTGCATTCACGGTAAGATCTGACATACACGGTCGTCCTGATCTTGCTTCATCATTTACAGATCCCGTTCGTTTAAATTTGTTCACCAATTTTCGTATTGTCTTGTCTATTGGCCCCGGCTTATGAAATCTCCTTCTAAACTTCTCTCTGATGTCATTGTATTTCTTTCCCTCGATTCGTCAAATTACTATTGCCACACGCTCTTCTGTATTCATTCTAAGGGCTTCTGAAAAGAAAAATAGAAAAAAATAATTATTTCACAAAAATAGATCCTGACTTTATGTACACCCTGTATTATGTTGACTTTATTTTAAGTATATTAATAATTTTTTAAACCCAAATTATAATCCATTTTTTTAATGCAAATTGGTCACCAGGGACTTGAAATTTTAATATTTTTTTTTGTTGACATTGTTGAAGAAAGAAAATACAGGGTGTCCACAAAGTCCTTTTCTGGTTTTAAAATTTTATTACAACAAATCCAAAAGAGATAGAATAATGTAGTTTTTTGCATTTTGTTGCTTAACCAATGAAGTTTTTTCTTGATTTACGGGTTATAAGCTGAGTGTCAAGTTGCTATTGATAGAAGCAAAGAATCCGCATCGGTTTCGGCAGTTTTTCATGGAATCGGCATCGACACCTGCTAAATTTGGAATCGGTACATCACTAGTTTCAACGCACGGTTGATTTGTATAGCGACTCACAGCTAATGTACAAATCATATAATATAATATGAGGTGCCACTAATTGTTACTCTTGTTACACTCTGGAAGCTAGCACTTTAAAGTTCTCAGCCGACCACTTCTCAACCATAACAAAGATTTTCGATATCTCATCAACGGTCAAATAAATCACATTACATTTGGGGGAGTCTGCACGTTTATAATTTTTCTCGAGCAGATAATTAATCGTACTACTGCAACATTTAAACACTCTACAATCACTGATTTAAAATCAGTGGTGTGTACCATGATGTAATAAGTTTTGTCGTACTATTCGTCAACGAGTTTCTTAATCCAGATTCTTTGGTTTTCTTTACCGAGCGTCTGATTCTTCACTTCACTATAGTTGTAGTCTATAACACAGCTTAAATTAAACACTGTCGGTATCGGCGTACAGGACCCGTCGACCCAGAGAATGCATTATGCATTAGGCCCCAGTGCTTGATGCGTCCGTAAGCCGTTGTAAAGCTAGCCACAGGGATGTTTGTGACGCGGGAGGTGTCTGTAGCCAACTCGGTCCTATTGCAACGCATTATGTACGTATTACGTACGTTCACAATTTCAAAAACCTCTTTATCATCAGCTTTGGCGTAATTTCATACTTCGTCAAAACTTTGAGCTAAATGTACGTTCCCCTTATGAGTGTTCTGTGCAAACTTGCAACAAAGATTGTCCAAACAAAGCTTTGTAATAAAGCGCTTGCCAGGGTTTCGCGCAATATGCTCCCGTTCAAGTTGTATACCCTCACAATCACGGTAACGCTGAATATATAGGCCGCTTTTTCGTCCTCGGTCTCAACTCTCAGTGGAAATCCCGACTCCTCAACTTTATATTTTCACCTTCCGTAGGTGGAAAGTATAGTTTGAAAGGGTTTGTACGGCCTCCAAACAAACTGTCCCAACGCTTGAGAGGATCCACCACAATTGAACACTTGATAATCCTTATTTCATCACGGTACTGCTCGTTGGTCTCCATCCACTCATCATACTCGGGTTCCCATAATATCTTGTGAGTGAAGTGTGAACTTATAAGGTGGTCACACGTACGGGTCCAAGCCAGACTATAGGCTGGAGATCTTCCGTTGTGATACCTGTGATACCACTCTCGGGACGTAGGCATCCATACCAACAACATTCGTGGAAAGAATACACTGTCTTCTTGCTGGTGCGGGGTCCTCACTTAATCCATCAGCCCAGAAAACTTGACTATTGATTTTAACTACCACATCTCCCGTGTTGTGAACGTGTTTTATGTGTATGCCTATCTGTTGTTGTAAATGTGTGGGCCAGTAAAGAGCTTCATATCCGTAACTGCGTGGTATGTTTCGTGAAATGATGGCGAGTTCATCTTTTGATATGAAGTTGTTCTTTAACACTGTGAAGCAAAGAGAGGCAATCGTGGTTGCAGCCTGTAGTAGATCGGAACTGAAACGAGAAATGTACATAGTTTTAAAGGTTTGGGAATATACTCTAAGCACACGCACATCAAAGACTTTGTTGTTAAAGGAAAATAGAATCCCAGCTTATTTCTGTTCAGATTTAGGGAAATAATTTATAGGTCGTTCTTTTCAAAACATGTTGGCGGAATTTAACATTAGTTATTATAGCAGCAACTCAGTGTATGAAGCGTCTTTAGCCAAAGGGTGCAACGAATCATCAAGGAATGAATGCATCGTTATTTTACGAACAAAAATACTTACAGATACATAGACATTCTGAGTCAGTTAGCATCATCCTACAATCGTTCTTACTGTATCATCGCATGATCGGAGAATCTCTAAATGAAGTTTTTAAAAAAGGTGTGTATACGATCCAGAAAATAGGACCAGAGCATCATTCTTGGTAGAACATTTCCAAATAAATGATTTTATACATGTTTCACAACCAAGAGGAAAGTACAAAAAAGGTTTTGAACAAGGATGGACAAAGGAAATTTTAAGTCAAATCCATCAGACCTAAAGGAAGAGTGGTTATGTACTCTGTCGAAGACCTAAATGGTGAAAAAAATTGAGGGTGGTTTCTATGGAGAAGAACTGTAGAAGGTTATGTTTAATTTAGGGGAAAAAACGTTTAAAAATGATTAAATTATAGGAAGCAAAGGTTCGGGGGAACAAAAAATGTACTTGAAAAAATGGCTTGGTTACCTAGAGCAGTGGTCTCCAAACTTTTTTGATCACGCACCCTTTAATCAGCAAAAATAAATAACACGCACCCCTAATGAACATGAAGATATATATATATATATATATATATATATGTGTGAGGTGGAGAGCGCAAGCATTCAACTCACTACTTCACCAGGCCAACTCGAGAGGAGGGGCGACACGCTTGACCTTCGCGAAATGAGAAATCATCACGTGGAACCTTTGTAAGGTTGTAAGGTAAGGTATATATATCCTTTCATTATTTACTAGTAAGTTAATAGAATACAACAGAAATACGATAGGGTGAAGATATATTTACCAATATAATTTAATGAGAACAATGTGGCTGACTGTGCTTCATAATTTCTGAAAATCTTTGTTTGACACTTTGTGATACAGCGATTCGAAGGTCCGGTTCCAAGTTCAGTTTATTTCGATTCTTGGTTTTAATACCTATCATAGCAGAAAAAGACACCTCACACAGATATGTACATCCAAATGGAAGGAGCGCATCGTTCGCTGCGCTTACTAAATCTGGGTACTCATTTTTTAATCCAATCCACCAATTGTGCACAGTTTTCTGTTGAAATTCGGTTCGTAAACTTGTATCTTCCCTGATGTCAATCAACTGTTATTTTACAAAATAATGTGGCGATCTCGAATTGTGATATTTAGTTTGCTAAATTTTAGTTGCAAGTAAGCGATATCGCGGATACTATCTCGCAAATTCCTAGGAATGACTGTGTTAGCGAGTATTTTCTTTCTCGGTCATCTTCTTGAAATTCAAAAACTTTCTACGAAAAAACAATGATAAATCAGAATCATCAAATTTTCTTCGCGCACTCCTTAGATCGGCAGGCGTACCACACTTTGGAGACCACTGACCTAGAGAGTTTCAACTCCTATATAAAAAGTAGTGTATTAATGAGACTGATAGCATACAACATAACTTCTGACCAGTTCTACGTCCTCAGCCTCACTGGGAACGTACTCCGACAGTACTCTGGCCAACTTCACAACAGATTTGCATAGGCGTGTCGATTTGGAACGTGAGTCATACGAGGTGGGATTGTGTGAATTTCAACTGACTGCCAAGCTTTTAATCATTGAGGAGAAGAAAATAATTTTTATTGTTCTCAGAAAATGTGAAGAAGTTGAGAAAGTAGGTGTGATAAAGGATAAAACCATGTGTTCAGCTTGGAACGGCAGTATACAGTACTACAGCACCGAAATAATAGTAGGCCCTGCCCGTTATGACAGTACGAAGGATGGTGAATAATATGATAGTTAGACAGAAAAGGAATGAGAAAGTGTAGAAAGTCTGGTGCTACGTGCTCTGCTTAAAGGAGGAGGCATGCAGTTAGAGAGTACAGAAGAGTAATGTCCGTTATAATAGTCAGTGCCGTATTAAGGATTTTTGGGCCCTGGAGCCAAAATATTCTTGGGGTCCCTCAACAAGACAAATCTTCGAGTCATGTAAATTAATAAAACCATTTATTTCTAAATCAAATAATGCAAGTTTTACACAAATACCAAGCTGCTACAATTACACCAAACCAATTACACAACTACAAGTCCACTATTAATCTACCAAAGTTGGTCACAAAATCACCCACCACCAGTATACAAAAGTTTTTTGAGCTGCTTCATGTCACTAAATTTTCCAATCACAAGCTCAGTATTTAAATTCTGCAAAATATTCTTTTCTATGCATAACAATGACAGACTTTGCAATTTCTTTTAGGTTAGCATTTGACGTTTAACATTTTTAATCATGCTCAAATGAGAAAAAGAACGCTCCGCAGTTGCATTTGACATCATCAAACACAAATAAATGCGATAAGCAATGAAAACATTTGGGAAAACAGACCTCAATTTGTGAAATTCCTGTAATGGGCGAGTGTCAGCTAAAGCGTTTTGTTTGACAAACAGTACAAAATGCTGAAACTCAAATGGTAAGCTGTCCTCAAAATTATTTGAGTAATGGACTAGCCAGATTTTTTGTTGCTTTTGATGCTTCCTCTGACGTTAGTTGAAAGATATTGTTGAACATTCCAAATTTATCATTGATATCATTATAAACATCGGCCCCTAAAACAACTGGGCCCTGGGGCCTGGCCCCCCGTGACCCCCCATTAATACGCCACTGATAATAGTGATAGTAAAGAGAGAGTGAGGCAACATTGCAGCGAAGAGAGAGAGATTGAAGATAATCAGTAGGAGGCGGGGAGCAAGAGGTTGTGTGTTGTTGAAGGTAAGGGGATAGTCGTGATAGTCGTAAGGGGAGGATTTTGATGAATAGACAGATGGAGGAACTGAGTTTTTGAGGCATTGAAAGCCACAACGTTTTCTCTGCCCCAATTAAAGATAGCAGAAAGATCAGAGGTCAGGTTTTCATAACCGTCCTACGCCAATCATGGAGTGACTGTTGTCAGGGACGCTTTTGAAAGCGGATGGAGAAGTGAAGAGTGGAATCATCGGCATAGGAGTAAATAGGACAGGAAGTGCGAATTAAAAGATCATTAATAAATAAAAGGAAAAGAGTGGGTGACAGGTCAGAACCCTGAGGAACACCACTGATGTTAGTTTTAGGAGAAGAACAGTGGCCATCTACAACCGCAGCTATAGATCGACCAGAAAGGAAATTAGAGATGAAGGCACAGATAGAAGGATAGAAACCGAAGGAGGGTAGTTTCGAAATTAAAGATTTGTGCCAGACTCTATCAAAAGTTTGGGATATGTCAAGCGTAATAGTAAAAGTTTCACTGAAATCCCGAAAGGAGGATGACCAAGAGTCAGAGAGATATGCAAGAAGATCGACAGTAGAGTGTCCCTTGCAGAACCCATACTGACGATCTGAAAGAAGTTTGTGAGAAGCAAGGCTTTTAATTAAGAAGCTTCCTATTAAGGATAGATTAAAAAAATTTAGAAGGCAAAAAATCAAAGCAATTGGACGATAATTGTACGAGTGAGAGTGGTTACCCTTCTTTGGTAGAGGCTGAATGAAAGCGAACATACAGCAGGAAGGAAAAATACCAGATGAGAGACAAAGACGAAAGAGTATTCCTAGTCAGGGTGTCAGCACAGAAGCATAGTTCTTAAGAACAACAGGAGGAACACCATCAGGATCAAACGCCTTCCTAGAGATCAGCCCAGATAGGGCAGAAAAACATCTTTGGAAGAGATTCTAATTTCAGATATAATAAGGTTAGAGGGAGGAGGAGATGGAGGAACAGCATCGGAATCGTCCAGAGTTGAGTTGCAAGTGAAAGTTGAGCGGAGAGTTCAGCTTTATCAGAAGAGACAGCAACTGAGCCATCGGAATGAAAATGAGGAGAGAAAGAAGAGGAAGTAAAGTTGTTGAACAGGTTCTTAGCTAGATCCCAGAAAGAGCGAGAAGAATTAGAATGGGATAGGTTTTCACTTTTTTGTCGGATAAAGGAATTTTTGGCCAGTCGAAGAGCAAATTTTGCACGATTTTTCACGAAGAAATATAAGCTGAGTGAGAGTCAGGAGTTGGATGGCGACGGTTCCTTCTGAAAGACCCTTCTCTGTTGTGGATAACATTAGAACAAGTAAAGTTAAACCTAGGATTTTTTACATTAGTAGCAGGAAAAGAATATGGAATATACACCTCCATACCTCCGTGATGTGCTCAGCACACTCGGAAGGGCCCCGGCCACGGAAGCAGTAATCATTCCATGAGAAATCAGAGCAGTACTGCCAAAGGCCGCCCAATCAGCGGCGCCAAAGTGCCAAAGGCGCCTCCTCTTGGGAGGATCTAAAGGCCGAATTGGAGCGATAGGACAGGAAACAGATATAAGAGCAGCCCAACGGAAAAAAAGTTTCACAGGGCAAGAAGAAGGCTGAGAGGTAAGAAATAAATCCAGAATGTTGGGCCTATCTCCAAGGCGATCGGGGTACGAGTTTTGTGCTGTGCCATCTGCTCTAGGTCATTTAGGATAGAAAAGTTGTAAGCTAGTTCACCAGAGATGTTTGTGAAGTAGGAGGAAAGCAAAAGGTGGTGATGAAAATTGAAATTTCCTAAAATGGAAGTGAGGTAGTCAAAGAATTTTGGATAGTCAGTAGAATTAGGGAAAAGGTAAACAGCGCAGATGTATTTAATTTGAGATTGACATGTAAGCCGCAGCCAGAGAGTATAGAATTCGGGGATCACCTGAAGATCCGTCACCCCAACCTTTTTTAGTTAGCCTTATAAGGCCAACTAACGAAAATATCACGACTTAACCTAACCAATCGTTAGGTCAACTGTACGCACTTGACAAGTGGTTAGGTTAAGTCGTGATATTTTCGTTAGTTAGCCTTTTAAGCTAACTAAAAAAGACGGGTGACGGATCTTCAGGTGATCCGAATTCGGAAGATTCGAGTTCGGGAATACGAGAACACGTTAGGTCATTGCGTATATATTCGCAACATCCACCTTTAGAGTGAAATTGAGTATAGAGAAAGTTAGAGGGTACAGAAAAGGGGTTGCTGTCAGTCATCACAAACACCTGAGTTTCAGTGAGAAAAAGATGATGAGGTTCAGAAGAGGAGAGGTGGTGTTCAACAGATTGAAAACTTGAGAAAAGGCCACGAATGTTGCAGAAGTTTATGAAAGATGTACCTGCTTTTGTTTGTGTATATGTGTGTGTGGTGTGTGTGCATGTGTGTAAATGAATGTGTGTGTATATATATATATATATATATGCATATAACTGCAATGACCACGATATAATAATGAATAGAAACGACATAAGTATTAAGGAACGTTTCTGCACACGAGGAGGAGAGATAACGAATAAATGAAAAATGAGGCGAACCGCCCGGGCGGTTCGCCTCATTTTTCATTTATTCGTTATCTCTCCTCCTCGTGTGCAGAAACGTTCCTTAATACTTATGTCGTTTCTATTCATATATATATATATATATATATATATACGGTATATATATGCTTGAAAATTAGCTTCAAATTATTATTATGAATAAGTAACGAGGTGATATTGATTTTAATAAAAAGATAAATTCTTAAACTTGAAACGTCATTTTATATATATATATATATATATATATATATATATATATATATATACATTTTAACTGCAAACACGCAGTATAATTAACGTAAAGAACGACGCTTGTATAGGAGAATATTCCGCGCAAGATGAAGAGGGAGAACGAAACAAATGAAAAAATGAGGTAACCACCCGGGAATCGAACCCGGGATCTTCCGATTGCCGGTCAGATATGATAACCATTACACCATGTGCCTCACTCGATCAAATGCCGTAATTCTCCTACATACGCGCAGAAACCAATGCCCCAAGGGGGCACCTCCCGCATGCCGTACATTATATACATTTTAACTGCAAACACGCAGTATAATTAACGTAAAGAACGACGCTTGTATAGGAGAATATTCCGCGCAAGATGAGGAGGGAGAACGAAACAAATGAAAAAATGAGGTAACCACCGGGAATCGAACCCGGATCTTCCGATTGCCGGTCAGATATGATAACCATTTTTTCATTTGTTTCGTTCTCCCTCCTCATCTTGCGCGGAATATTCTCCTATATAAGCGTCGTTCTTTACGTTAATTATACTGCGTGTTTGCAGTTAAAATGTATATAATGTATATATATATATATATATATATATATATATATATATATATATATATATATTATATTTATTGTGTCGTGTTTGTGTGTGTTAGAGAGAGAGAGAGAGAGAGGAGAGTTACAAGGAAAAAAGTACCTCAAAAGGCCTTGCGGCCCATACCGACGAGGTACTAATGGCAATGGGTGTCAGGGAAAAATTCCTACAACCTCAAATAGTGTGCAAGATTCGGTCTAACCTTTTCTTGAACTGATCCACAGAGGAACTGTTCACAACTTCTGAAGGTAGCCTGTTCCACGTGTCACAGATTTTATAGGTAAAGTAATTCCCACACACACTGGTTCTAAACCGTTTCAAATCCAACTTCCAACCATTGTTGAGAGTTAAGTTATCATTTAAACTAAACATGCTTCTAAAATCGACATCGTCGAACCCGTGTAAGAGCTTGAAAACCTCGATGAGTTGACCGCGCAGCCTCAGAGTTTCCAGCGAAAACAAATTCATGGCGCGTAAGCGTCGATTGTAGCCCATATGTCTAACGGAAGGGATTAACTTTGTGGCCCTCGCCTGGACTCACTCCAGCCTGTCAATATCTTTCTTGAGGGTAGGCGACCAGAATTGCACAGCATACTCCAGGTGCGGCCGAACCAGGGAATTGTACAGAGAGAGCACAATCTCCTTGTTCCGAAAAAAAATTGTCGCCTCATATAACCCAACAGCTTCTGGGCTTTCTTTTCCACCTCTACGCACTGTTTGGTAAACTTAAGGTCGCTGTTAATTAGCACACCCAAGTCCTTTTCCAAATCAGTCGCCTCGATGTTACTCCCCACCATTGAGTAGTCCGACTTGGGATTGGCGTAGCCAATGTGTATGACCTTGCATTTACCCAAGTTAAACGGCATTTGCCATTTTTCGGACCACTCTCCTATCCTACGTAGGAGAGCACTTAGTTGCTCAATCGCTTCAGGCGTCCCAACATTGGCCCCAAGCTTGGTATCATCAGCGAATTTGGCGATCCTACCGACGATGCCAGCATCGATATCATTTATGTAAATGATAAACAACAGTGGCCCCCAAAACGGAACCCTGAGAAACCTCGCTATTGACCGATGCCCAACCCGAGCTAGGCCTTTTAATTACAACCCTCTGCCGCCTATTGTTCAGCCAGTTTTCAATTCAGCTACCTACTTCCCCACCGATACCCAGCGCGCGGACTTTGGCCATTAGCCGGCGGTGAGGTACCTTATCAAAGGCTTTCTGAAAGTCGAGATAAAGTATATCAATCGCCGTACTCTTATCGTACTCAATCCACATGACGTGGAAAAACTCGAGCAACTTGGTGAGACACGACCTATGCCGCCTAAACCCATGTTGGGAGTCCCTCAAGCAGCTTGTAGGAATCCAAATGGTCAACGATCCTATCCGCTATTATCCCCTCTAATAATTTACGTACAACCGAAGTGAGACTAATAGGAAGATAGTTCCCTGGACTTTCGTGATCCTCTTTCTTAAAGATAGGGGGTCACGTTGGCTTCCCTCCAGTCACCATGCACCTGGCTCGTCTCCAACGATTTATTGAAGACTGTAGCCAGGTGGGGAGCCACCTGGTCGCGTACTTCCCGCAAGACTTTGGGGAGGAACTGGTCTGGCACAGGAGCCTGAAACGCGCTCAGTTTGTCTATTCTATCGGCAACGACTGTCGCGATACACCGAACACTATCCAGGCTAGCACCTTCGTGCCTGACGCCTGGCTCGGGGATGACGCAGAGAGAGTTACAAGGAGTTACAACGAAAAGAAGTACCTCAAAAGGCCTTGCGGCCCATACCGAGGAGGTACCAATAGCAACGGGTGCCACGGAAAATTTTCTACACCCTCAAATAGTGTGCAAGATTTGGTCTAACCTTTTCTTGAACTGATCCACAGAGGAACTGTTCACAACTTCTGAAGGTAACCTGTTCCACGTGTCACAGATCTTATACGTAAAGTAATTCCCACACACACTAGTCCTAAACCGTTTCAAATCCAACTTCCAACCATTGTTGCGAGTTGGGTTATCATTTAAACTAAACATGCTTCTAAAATCGACATCGTTGAACCCGCGTAAGAGCTTGAAAACCTCGATCAGTTGACCGCGCAGCCTCCGAGTTTCCAGCGAAAACAAGTTCAGGGCGCGTAAGCGTCGATTGTAGCCCATATGCCTAACGGAAGGGATTAACTTTGTGGCCCTCGCCTGCACTCGCTCCAGCCTCTCAATATCTTTCCTGAGGGTGGGCGACCAGAACTGCACAGCATACTCCAGGTGCGGCCGAACCAGGGAATTGTACAGAGAGAGCACAATCTCCTTGTTCCGAAACTGAAATTGCCTCCTGATATAACCCAACAGCTTCTGGGCTTTCTTTTCCACCTCTACGCACTGTTTCGTAAACTTAAGGTCGCTGCTAATTAGCACACCCAAGTCCTTTTCCAAATCAGTCGCCTCGATATTACTCCCCAACATCGAGTAGTCCGACTTGGGATTGGCGTAGCCAATGTGCATCACTTTGCATTTACCCAAGTTAAACGGCATTTGCCATTTTTCGGACCACTCTCCTATCCTACCTAGGTCCGCACGCAGTTCCTCGATCGCTTCGGGCGTCCCAACATTGGCCCCAAGCTTGGTGTCATCAGCGAATTTGGCGATCCGACTGACGATGCCACCGTCGATATCATTTATGTAAATGATAAACAACAGTGGCCCCAAAACGGAACCCTGAGGAACCCCACTAGTGACCGAGGCCCAACCCGAACTAGCCCCTTTAATTACAACCCTCTGCCGCCTATTCTTCAGCCAGTTTTCAATCCACCTACCTATTTCCCCACCGATACCCAGCGCGCGCACTTTCGCCATTAGCCGGCGGTGAGGTACCTTATCAAAGGCTTTCTGAAAGTCGAGATAAAGTATATCAATCGCCCTACTCTTATCATACTCACTCAACATGACGTGGAAAAACTCGAGCAAGTTGGTGAGACACGACCTATGCCGTCTAAACCCATGTTGGGAGTCCCCAAGCAGCTTGTAGGAATCCAAATGGTCAACGATCCTATCCGCTATTATCCCCTCTAATAATTTACCTACAACTGAAGTGAGACTAATGGGACGATAGTTCCCTGGACTTTCGTGATCCCCTTTCTTAAAGATAGGGGTCACGTTGGCTTCCCTCCAGTCACCAGGCACCTGGCCCGTCTCCAACGATTTGTTGAAGACTGTAGCCAGGTGGGGAGCCACCTGGTCGCGCACCTCCCGCAACACTCTGGGGAGAAACTGGTCTGGCCCAGGAGCCTTAAACGCGCTCAGTTTGTCTATTCTATCGGCAACGACTGTCGCGGTACATCGAACACTATCCAGGCCAGCACCTTCGTGCCTGACGCCTGGCTCGGGGATGACGCGGGTGTCCTCCCTGGTGAACACTCCCGCAAAGTACTCATTAAGCACATTAGCGATGTCCGCGTCGGAGGTCCGCAGAACGCCGCTTCGGATCATGCTTCTAATGGGCTTTCTACTATTAACATAACTGAAGAACTCCTTAGGGTTCCCCTTGCAGAGGCTTGCCACCCGTAGTTCTTCGTTACGTTTCGCTAGCCTAACCTTCGCCTTCACTTCCCTACACAGGCGGACATACGCTTCAGTGTTCTCATGGGAACGATTGGCCTTCGCCCTCCTATACGCTACTTTCCTATTTCGGATAGCCGAAGCGATGTCACGATTGAACCACTTAGGCTGCGTTGAAGCAGGGGTGACCGGTTTTGAGGGTATGGCAGCAGACTGCAGCACCATAAACTCGTCCCGGAATGCACTCCACACTCCCTCAACATCGCCGCCGACCTCTAACCCCATCTCACCTACGCTATCCCGGAGGCTAACAAAGTCCGCCTGCCGTAGATCGAGCTTACTGCCTCTCGAGTTACTACGCTTCACCCGAGGGACGCACACACGGAACCTAATCAGACCGTGATCACTCCCGCCCAACGATTCGTCAACGGTGAGGCCAGTGACGAGGTTGTCTTCGGTCGTGAATACTAAGTCTATAACGCTTTCGCCTCGTGTAGGCTCATTGACCCACTGAGTGAGGAAGTTCTCATCAGCAAAATCAACTAGCCTCCTCCCTTCAGCATCAGGAGTCCTGTCTTCCCACTTTATGCCGCGACAGTTGAAGTCTCCTAAAACTACACACACCCTATCCCCTAGCAGGCTACGGAGTTCGGTGTACAGGGCTGTATCCTCCTCGAATAGGAGATGCAGAGGTCTGTACAACAAGATTAACCTATAGTTCATCCCTCCCACGTTCAGATCGACGCCAAGCAGCTACCGTTCCGACCGGAACTGGCAGTCAACCGGAATCAACGTGTCCCTGACGTATATTAGTACCCCCCCTCCCCACGGGTGCGGTCTTTGCGAAACATTCTATACCCGGGAATTTCGAACTCCCCAACATTGTCCCTACGATCGGTATGAATCCAGAAGTCGATAATAGCAACGATATCCTGGTATTCTGATGCTAAGAGCGCCCGTAGCTCGCAAAACGTATTCCTAATCGACCTAGCATTAAAAAGCATTGCACGGAGTGAGCCTTCCCTTTTCTGACCGCCCCCTAGCACGACCCGTTTCCCGAACAGCCAGGGCTGTCGGGAGTTGAAGAACCCCTCACCAACGAGGCGGCAACTTCCGCAGGAGCCTGAGCCCCCTCCAACGTGGAAGGAGGGTCACCCACCTGTACCTGGACGCACCCTTCAGTTGAAGGTACGTCCGCCACCGGCTCACATCATCCTCCCCGGTGGGGGCCCATCATCTCTCCCCGGCTCGACCTCACCATTCTGTATAGGCCGGTCGAGCAGCGCGCCTAGCACACCTTTACCCTTGTATTGAGGTGGACACCATCCCTCTGGTAAAGGTCCCACCTACCCGAAAATGCGTCGAAGGGGTCAATAAACCTCACGCCCAGCGGGACGCACAAGTCTTGCACCCTCTCGTTGATGCCAATGACCTTACTGAGCGCGTGGTCACTGGCATTCATCCGCGGTAAAATACCCATCAACATTCCCCTGTCTGTCTTCAGTTTTAGATCATCCGCAAGAGACATGATCTCGGTGATGATCCCTTCTGTAAGACCTACCCTACCGCCTTTGAGGAACAGGTCGTTGCCACCAGCGTGGACAACGATCGCAGTCCTCCGACTAGCCACGCGCACCTTCTCTACTCCTTCCTTAAGTGCGCCGTTCCCCGCCCAGGTAAGCACCTTACCTTCCTCCGTCCCGGTTTGCAGAAGCAAAGTACTTCTCCTGGCCCCTGATCTGCGAGTCCCCAATCAAAACGGTGTCTTCCTCCTTCGAGCACAGGAGACTAAAGCGGGGAGGTCCTGACAGGGGCAACTGGGGTCTCAGGCTTCGGCTTCGCAGCCTTCTTGCCCGAGACCTTTCGAACCCGTCGCCACCCATAGACGCACTTACACCACCCGACCCACCCCGACCGGCAGCTACATCCTTCGGTTTCTTTGGGCCATCAGTAGGCCCCTTCCCACCCTTTTTCTTTATCGGCCCCTTCCCACCCTTCTCTATCGGCCCCTTCTTTACGCCCTCCACCTTGCGCCGCGGTTCCGTGCATTCCACGTGGGTCGCTGGCGATTCCTGACACTGATTTTGTACCCTGGCCCCCGGTTGCACCTCTACCCTTTCTCCGCGGTCCCGAGCTCTGTCCAGTCCATCGCTGGACCGCCTTTCCATGGCAGCTATCCTATCAATGAGCTCCGGGTGGAGGGCGCAGCCCGTCAGTGACCGCCGCACCTCCAACAGCCGGTCTGGACGACTCGAGCCGCCGGACCCTCTCCTCTAGCTTCTCGTAAAACCGCATGAGTTCGCAAAAGCGGCACATGCTGGAGTGGTTGATCTTCTCGAAGCAGGCTTCTTTGAAGTTCGTCACCCACTGGTTTACTTCACCTCGCACATTCAGCCTTCAGTTTCTGCGGTCCAGTCATTGTAACTTTTTTTTTCGAACTCTGAATACACTGAATAAGATAAAGCGTTCTAGCAATGAAAACTATCAAAAACGTTCTGACCAGTATATAAAAAAGGAGGGGGGGGGGTGAATTCTTCCCGCGCGTAGACGCATCCACCTATTTGCAAGTGACGTTCATCCCTTCCAGAAGACTACACCTCTCGCTGCTGCCGCACCGACCAAGGTCTCCCCAGGGCCGGACAGTCCCAAACGTGTCGCAGCTACCAACTGACAAACACTCGCGACGCAGGCGTCACGGATTTCCGCCAGGAGCGACAGCGAGATGCAGCCCCTTACTAAGTCTTACTAGTCACTCACAAGGCCAGACTCTTAGAATCCAGTGTTCAAGGGATATCCCACCAGACCCAGAGGCTACGCCCGAGACTTTACGCTGGCCTGGCAGCCAGCTGGGCAGTAAAGCTCTCTCACCAGAGCAGTACAGCCAAGCACCATCAATTGGTCACCAAAGAACGGTCGCAGGGGGCTGGTCAGGCCATTACGCGTTAGGAATGGGTTTAACGGGGCACTAGCCACACTCCATTCATCGCGCCCCTACGCCTGGGACCCCTCCATCCCAGTCTCTCACAACCTACGAACGTTAAATGGTTATTTATAGAGGTTCCAAAGCCTGTCTTCCCACGCATGAGGTAGCAGTAGCGTCCTAATAGTAAAAGTAGAGAAAAATACTTAATACTAAAAGGTTTTTTTTTTCAGTCAGAGGAGAGCATCCTTAACCTAAGCTAAAAGGACAGAGTAGGGATGGGATGGGGTCCTAGTAACCCATGGGGCAGGATCGTACAACAGACTTCACCCGCCCTCCCGAAAGAGAGAGAACCTAAAGGAACTGGCAGCCAATTTCTCTAGAATCCTACGACTCGGGACCGGAGAGGTGTCACACCCCAAGTATAAAGTTTACAACACCCAGAAGGAATGTGCATAACCTTTATACCCCCTGCGAGAGAGAGAGAGAGAGAGAGAGAGAGAGAGAAAGAGAGAAAGAGAGAGAGGAAACACTTGTGTTTTAGAACAGGTGAAAGCCGAAAATGGGAGATGTATAGTCTTAAGGGATCCATTACAGTAGGTAGAAGAAAATAGCAATCCTATAGTTAAGCATTAACAGAAGATTAACTTATGTTCACTTCATCTTATTAAGCAATATATGCCGTCAAAGGTCTTTAAAGATGGACCCAAAGGCTGAGGAGTAAGGTGACAAGTAATACCAGATGTTTCTATTAGAACAGGTGAATCTGAAAATGAAAACAAAAAGAGTAGGCGCTGAAGGGTTCCATCAGGTAGAAGGTCGCAAAATCTTATAATTAAGCCTTAAAAGAAGATTAACTCGTGTGAAGGAGAGTTTTAAATCTTTACTATAGAAACGATGGAAATATATATATATATATATATATATAAGTAAATCTTCTTGTGTTCATCTTATTAAGAAATATATACACACATGGTGGTCTAAAAGTCCCGATCTATTTTGCTGAAATAATAGTATTTTAGGTAAAAATGTAGTAAAATCATTATTAGATGTATATTTATTTATCAAGCTTAGGTCTAAGATTCGACGTCAGCACCATCAGTGTCTCTGCAAATCTCAGATTTGTCCGCTGCATTGCGGAACACATTCTCAAGCATATCTGGGGTTATTTTAGCGATTGTCGCGACAATGCGTGTTCGCAGCTCCTGCAGGTCTGTAACTCTTGTTTTGTAAACCTCAGACTTTATAAAGCCCCACGCAAACAAGCCTAATGGTGTTAAATATGGAGAACGTGCTACCCAGGGTCTGTTTTCCACCATGGTAAGAGCTCATCAAGGTACACCGGAACGATGTTTGCACAGTGATATGGAGCTCCATCTTGTTCAAAGACAACAGTGTTCGAGAATACCATCTGAACGAAGCTGGGGTTCAAGAAACTGCTGAAGCATGTCAAGATAAATTGGCCCTGTTACCGTAGCTTCTGCAAAGAAAAAAGGTCCGAAAATCTTCGATCTTGTCATACCCAACCAGACATTAACTTTAGGAGACTCTCTCTCTCATTCGTAGAACTAGGTTGGTTTTTCACTGGTCCAGATACGGCAATTATGTCGATTAACCTTTTCGCATGTGCGAAATGTCGCCTCATTGCTGAGGAGAATGTGGTTTAATAAGTTTTCGGTATAAATTTTTTCAATCAATTCTGTGGACATGGCGGCTCGTTTTGGATAATCCTCTTCGTGTAACTCATGTAGTACTTGGATATGGTAACGTTTTTTTTTAATGTTGATTTTAAAATCCTTAGAACAGTCGTTTTTGGTATGCTCAGTCTACGTGATGCTGTGCGAGTTGACAGTCTAGGATGTGTTTCAAAGGCATCTCTTACCAATTCGACATTTTGTTGAGAGGTACCTGGACGTCCAGATCTTGCCTCATCATGAACAGATCCTGTTCTTTTAAATTTATTGACTAGCTCGCGAATTGCTTTGTTTGTAGGTCCTGGTTTGTGAAATGTATAAAATTTTTCTCAAATTTATTTGCACTTCTTCCTTTGGATACGTAGTGTTACTACTATTACACGATCTTCTACATCCGTCATTATCTATGACCTTTAGAAAATAAAATAGAAATATCATTATTTCAGGAAAATAGATAGGGTCTTTTGGACCACCCACATATATGCACAGTATATATATATATACAGGGCGTCCCAAAAAAATGTATACACACTTTAAATGCTTATAAAGGCAGTGTTTATTAAAATACATTTCATTTTCAAAATGTAATAGAATCTACAGACATTATTTAATTGTTTTGTCAACGCCTGTTTTCAAACTGACGTCCGTTCTGGTCCAGGCACTGCTGATAACGCGAAGCATTGGAATCGCAAACATCACGAAACATTTCGTTTGGCATTTGTGTGCATTCTCGTTCAATGGCTGCTCTCAATTCAGCGACTGTTGCAGGTTTTATAGCGTAGACTTTGTCTTTTAAGTATCCCCATAAAAAAAGTCTAGTGGTGTGAGGTCTGGTGAACGCGGAGGGTATTCTACGAAACCCTTCGTCCAATCCACATCCACATCGTGCCAAGTACCACTCGCAATACTCCACTCTTCGGTCCGGATCATCTTCATTAATAGCATGGACTAATCTTGGAATGTAACTTTTCCATTGACAGCGCTTCAAAATGCGTTGGACAGACGATTCTGAAATTCCTACCTCACGACTCGCTTGCCGCACAGATTTTCTTGGACTTTGGTGATACGTTTCCAGTACTCTTTCTTGTTTGTGGGGCTTGTCGATGTCCGTGGTCTTCCGGAACGCTTCTTGTGGACATTCTGAACAGTTCCATCGGCTTCAAACTTATCTCTAATTCGAGTGATGGTAAGTCGCGTTGGTGGATCTGTTTGAAACTCCCTCCTAAACTGTCTTTGCACTTCAACTGCGTTTTCACACTTCCAGTAGCATTTTAGAATGAATTTCCTTTGATCAAAGCTTAGTCTGACTGCCATTATTAATTCTAATGGGTTTAACTTGGAAAGAAAGAAACATCAATTGAGCTATCAGCTGTTAAAGTGTGTATACATTTTTTGGGACGCCCTGTATATATATATATATATATAATATATATATATATATATATATATATATATAATGTTTGTAGAGCGCACCATTCTTCATTCTTGAAAAGAAGAACAACAGAAGATTAACGAATATAAGAAAAGTTTCTTAAAATTCGTTATATTAGAGAGAGAGAGAGAGAGAGGAGAGAGAGAGAATATATATATATATATATATATATATATATATATATAGATATATATATATATATATATATATATAAACACACACACAGTATATTATCTTAATCTTAAATATTCGTGTACATTTAGGCTTCGCTCCACAACTGCTTACAAGAAAAATAGCGCATATTTTCGTCACTTTTTTGCAGACATCGGTGGCGGTTGTGCGCGTGCCGCGGTTGTATTGAACTTGTGTGTTCATGCATGCGTCTGAGTGCTGTCGAAGTTGTGCGGTCTAGGTGAGGCTAGGTTAGGTTAAGATTATTATTTTTGTCATGGTTGCGCTCTCTAGGTTAGGTTATATTCATAGTAGCTCTGAGTCAGCTTGCTGCATTACATCAGGTACCGTCTAAATCTTATATACTTACAATTTTTTTTAACTTTTTATCTTTAAAATAGTTTCCGCTGAAGTACATAGTGTGACGTCACATTTACACATGTATATTTATTCATTTTTTTATTTTTATATATTTTTTTCTTATTTTTTTAATTAAAAGTCATTAACGGATTAAGATCTTATCAGGGATTAAAATTTTGCTCTGTTGACACTTAGGATTGGGCATCCGGATCCCGGAGGAAGTAAAGTAGACAGTTCATTTCCAGGGATTTCGATTTTGGGATTTCCCCGTATTCTATTTTCAGGGGAGAATTTTAAACAGTTTTATTATTTATGAGGTATATTTATTTCATGCAAAGGCTTTTCACAATTGAAGTTTTCATTCACTTGTTTTTTAAACTTTGAAAACCGTTTTCGCTTGAGTATCGGGTGAAATAATATCCCGGGATCCCGGATGCCCACTTTGCCCAGCCCTATTGACACTCCCTTGTTTCTTCTTTTTCCTTTCTTTTCCTATCTCCTCTCACCCTCCTCTCACCCGTCCCACCTTTCCCCTATCCTCCATTCCCTTCTTTTCCTTTCTCAACTTCCCCCTCTCCCCCATCCCACCTTTCCCCTATCCTCCATCCCCATTTCCCCATCCCCATTACCTTCTCGGCATAAATGCCATCATACTACTGATTTAATGCTTTCGTGACGGCAAAGGTCACGTGACAGAGGGTACCTAAAGTTTTTCGTGCGATTCGAACTATCTACGGGTCGCTACATTATCTAAAAGCTGGGGAGGGTCATCCATCCAACTGCTGAATAAACCCAACGTCGCTTAACCTCGCTGATCAAACAGGAAAAGGTGCATAACATGTGACATGACTATGATACAACCCCTGAAATTACTATACAACTAGAGAAAATATTTATAAATGTTGAACGTCAGAATGTTATGAGAATTTTTTTTTCTACGTTCACTCATACATGTATATACGAGGGTTGTTCAAAAAGTTAGTTATAAGGTTAATTACCGGTGCATTATGCATATTACAGTGATGTTGTTGGTAGTGCAATATTTTGTTAGGCATGTGTGACAACACCCGGGGTTGCCACGAACCAAAAAGTTCAAGATTGCACCATCAGCTGGTAAGGTGATGGCAACGATTTTTTGGGACCATCATGCGTTTTGCATGTTGAATTCATGGAAAAAGGGACAACAATAAATGCCACCTCTTATTATGAAACTTTACAGCGACTCCGCACGGCTATCAGAAGAAAACGTCCCGAGTTGCTTACTGCAGGTGTGATGTTCTTGCATGGCATTGCACGCCTTCACACTGCAAATCAAACATGCCAACTTTTGAAATCTTTCCACTGGGAAGTTGTGGATCATTCCCCCATGTCCTCACCTTGCACCAAACGATTTCTATTTGTTTCCAGTCATGAGGAACACCTCGGAGGTAAACAATTTAAAAACGACCCTAATGCAGAAATGGGCGTACGAAACTGGTTAAAAACTAAGGACCCTACATTTTACTCGACTGGCATCGGAGAGCTTGCCCCACGCTACGACAAATGTTTGAATCTGTTTGGTGATTATGTAGAAAAGTAGTAACAAGTTGTTGTTGAAATAAATGTAATAATTACTTACCTTGTAATAAAACAGTTTCTTCAAAACACTTTGTAAACTTACTTTTTGAACAACCATCGTATACGTGACTTTTGGTCATCCTCCTTTCTTGATTTCAGTGAAACCTTTGCTATTGCTTCAGACATATCAAAAGCTTTTCATAAAGCCTGGCACAAATCTTCAATTTCCAAACTGCCCTTCTTCAGTTTCTATTCTTCTATCTGTGTCTTCCTATCTAATTTCCTTTCTGACTGATCTATAGCTGCGGTTGTAGATTGCCATTGTTCTACCCCTAAAGCGATTACTAGTGGTGTTCCTCTGTACTATCGCCCACTCTTTTCCTTTTATTTATGAATGATCTGTTAAATCGCACTTTCCGTCCTATCTACTAGTATGCCGATGATTCCACTCTTCACTTCTCCACCCGCTTCACAAAGCGTCCGCCTCAACAGTCACTTCATGATTCGCGTAGGACGGCTAAGGTACACCTGACGTCTGACCTTTCTACTATCTCCGAGTGGGGTAGAGAAAACCTTCTGACTTTCAATGCCTCAAAAACTCAGTTCCTTCAACTGTCTACTCATCACAATCTTCCACACGACTATCCCTTTATCTTCAGCAATACACAACTAAATAATTCCTCTTCTCTTAACATTCTTGGTGTTTCCTTTTCTCGTGTTCTTTCCCGGAAAGATCACATATACTCTCTTTCTAAAACAGCTTCTAAGAGGTTAGGAGGGCTACCGGCTCCGAAGTTTCTTCGCCAACGCTCAGTTGCTGTCTGTGTACAGAGGTCTTGTCCGCCCCTGTATGAAGTACGCTTCTCATGTGTGGGGTGGCTCAACCCACACAACTCTACTTGACCGAGTGGAATTAAAGGCTTTTCGTCTCACCATGTCCCCGCCTCTTACTGAATGTCTTCAATCCCTCTCTCCTCGCTGCAATGTTGCCTCACTCTCTCTTTACTATCGCTATTATAACGGACACTGCTGTTCTGAACTCTCTAACTGCATGCCTCCTCCTTTAAGCAGAGCACGCAGTGCCAGACTTTCTACACATTCTCATTCCTTTTCTGTCCAGCT
>JAJOZX010000019.1:600000-637500 GCA_023014485.1 Bathynomus jamesi
TTGAATTTATCGAAAAATCAAGCAGAACTTTTAGGGTCCAGATTACAAGGATGGAACTTGCTGGCAAACGATACCAGCATATCCGTTTTTCGCAAACGCCAGAAAAATATATCGGAATCTTTTCTTGACTGGTGATCTTTCTTTTTGTAAGGACATTGATAGTTTGATTATGGCCCTAGGACACGAGCATAAACCTTTAAAATGGCGACCTTTCATCGATTCGTCAAAAATTAGTTTGAAGGCTATCCTGTTGCATACTGGAAATATCTATCCTTCAGTTCCTTCTGGACATGCTGTCCATATGAAAGAGTCGTATGAAAATATGGAATTTCTCCTGAATAAAATAAATTACAGAAGATACAACTGGCATATCTGTAGTGATCTCAAAGTCATTGGGCTGCTTCTTGGTTTACAGCTTGGATATACAAAATATTGCTGTTTTCTTTGTGATTGGTATAGCAGAGCAAAGAATTCTTTATTATACTGTTAAGAACTGGCCATTCCATCAATCTTTCACTCCTGAACAAAAAAATGTTGCGTGCATCCTGAAAAAATTTACTTGCCACCTTTACACAAACTAGGATTGATGAAAAATTTTGTTAAGGCAACAGACAGAGCAAGAGATGGATTCTAGTACGTGAAGCAAAAATTTCATCTGCTTAGTGATGCCAAAATAAAAGGGAATTTTCGTCGGTCCACAAATAAATGAGTTAACCTCTTAACGACCGAAGTTTTTGTAGGGTTAAGTTATGAGTGCGTCTATGCGAAACGGTACATATTCGACCCAGTGGTCCAAAAGAGGTTAATGAAAGGATGAAGTCCTGAATGAATCTGAAAAAAACAGCTTGGAATGCTTTTAAAGCAGTGACCCAAAATTTCTTAGGCAACAAAATTTCGCCTAAGTATGCAGAATTCGTTGACGAACTCTCTCCAAGCTTACAGATCATTGGGATGTAATATGAGTTTAAAAATTAATTTTCTGTATTGGCACTTGGATTTTTTCCCGCCAAACCTGGGAGGTGTCAGAGATGAACATGGAGAGTGGTTTCATCAGGACATTTCTGCGATGGAGAAACGGTACTGGGGCAAGTGGGCACATGCTGAGTGATTACTGCTGGACGCTAATAAGGGAAGCCTCAGATGCTACTTACAAGCGAAAATCATCAAGAAAAACATTTTAAGTAAGTTCAAAAACATTTTAATATTATACTTGTGTATAGATTATTCTGTTATGATATATTCGAATATAAAACAGTGATTTTCTCAAAAACCTGACGTGATAGCAAAGTTTCGTGGTCATTTTCGTGATCAGAGTGCAAAATTCTATGGGAATTATCAAACTTCATGTGAGAAAAAAGGAAAAGTTCAAATTTGTTGAACAGTGATTACCTAATTATTACTTTTTGTTCAGTTTTAGTTAAAATGTAGATAAATATGAATATCTTCGGTTGTTGCTTTAAGTTATTTGGGGGTCGTAACATGAAAATGAATCTCTGTTAGGAATATTTTAAAACATAATTTTGTGGTATATAGTTAAAAGCTCAACAAAATATAGTATTTTACCTTTACCTCAAAAACTCAACTTTGTACGTTTACTGCATGGAATGGACAGGGCATTCGACATAAGAAAATAAGGATTTGAACCCTACACCCTCATGTTAACAAATAAAGAGTTTGAGGACTTATTAAACTGTTTGAGTTGTTTAGCATCTTCCGCAACAGCATTGGTCATGTGACGGAGGGATGCTACAGCTTTATATGGGATCCGAGCCCAGGGTTACTGTATCATTTGCACGCCGCAGGGGACGGTTAACCATCGTTTCACCGAGCTGATTTAACTGGAAGAGATATTTGGACGGGGCTACGATGTAGCCACTTTTAAGATTAGTAATTTGTACCACTTGCAAATTTCATACGATTACATATAATATTTTCTTGGTTTGTCTCTTGCATATTTCTTTCATCGGTCGAATAAATCATTAGGATTTTTTCTCCACGATGTTAGGTGAACGTATGAATTTTTATTAATTTTCATTGTACATTTTTCAAGTATAATTAGGTTATGCGGAGTGGTCATTCGTACTGAACGTTTCCCATTCAATCTCATCCCTATTTCAGTCCCATTTCACTCCCAAATGAAAAATTCGCGAGTGAGAATCTTTTCGGAGGAAATTTTCAAATCGAATAATTTTTATTCCTGTATGAGGAGTTCCCACTTTAAGTTAGATTTTGGATAGAAAATACCCTTCGTGCAGGAACTGCCTCACAGAATCTATTTACTTTTTCCCAAGTCAGGAAAACTCTTTTTCCTAAGTTGAGAATGGAAATGATATTGAGCGGGAAATAACAATCATGTGCATTAACACATAATATATAACCATACGCAGGCTCGTTCCTAGGAGATCTCCCGCCCTCAGGCAAAAAATAAAATGCCGCCCCCTTGTATAGAAGTAAAAACAACAAAAACATCTTTATTGCGGATCATTCACAATCCACAGCCACTTAACCTAACATACACGTACAATCTTACGTATTATACACTGAACTTAATACAAAAATAAGGCCAACATAGCCACTTAACCTAGCATACTGGCATACTGTTTGATTAATTATCTGACAATTTTATGTATATTGTTATTACACGAGACATCATTAACTGAAAAAAATCATTTGTATACGTAAGAGAAAATGATTGTGGCTTATTATAATTTTATTTTTTTACTAATGCAATATAAAATATCTATAAAAACAGTTAAAAATCTACTTTTCTTGCTTTTTTTACTGCAAAATCTTTAACAATATCTTCCAGATTGAGATTATAAGCCATTTCGGCTTCAATAGATAAAATAGAGTCCTACTAGTCTTTCTTCATCGATTATGAAGTGAGATGAAGCGCATTTTCAGGTGGTGAGAAATTTTCACGTGGAAAAATCTGGTATGACAAAAATGAAAACCGTAGGCTACGTTTTTGTAAACAAAACTAAACTACATGTTGAATGAGTCCCATTATACAAAAGTCGCCCAATATGTTCAATACAAACAAACAAACATTATATTTTAGACTCAACAGGTACAAACATTATACAAGAGGTCCATAGAAGATTAAGAGATAGTTGTCTGGAGCACTGACTAAGTAGGCCAGTGAATCACTGTGTATAATGAACATTGATTGTAAAGGTTTCCTTTGATAGGTGCAGGTTGAAGAGACAAGCTTAAACAATGTGTGTGTGTGTGTGTGTGTGTATACACATACACAAAATTATAAAGAAAATTAAATAATTGAAGATTAAAACAAGTGGATTTTACGAAGTGTAAGGAGTATGCTCCGATAGTTTCACTGATGTTCCGTGTAAAGTGTCGGCTTGTGCGTTGTCTAATAGTTACCCAAGGACTTGAATCCAAGTAACCCCATGAAGATCTCTAGAAGAATGGTCGGCTAGTTTGGCGTGTGGTTGATGATTACAGTTTCGTCTTCATAATTATATAGTTAACTGACCAACCACAGCCAAATGGCCACGCCCATTAATTAAGAGAGTCTACAAGGGTCAATGAGATCTTTCCACAGACACTCAATTATTTACAAACATACAATTGCCTATACAAATGCTTCCAGATTTGAGATTTATAAAATATATCGGACACCAGTCCACTGACCATGGCTTCTATTATCTTACTGACTGACTCACTAAGCATAGTGGTAAATGTAAATACAAAATTGCGAATGACACTGGCACAGTTAGGCACCTTATTGACTACAAACAGCATACTGACACTAGAAGGAGCACCATTTACAAATCCTGGAGTCCTTAATAAACTCCTAAAAATATTATTATATGCAACATATAATTTCATCAAATTATACATCTTGTAGTTCCATTACAAATGAGCTGTATACATTGGAGTACAAAATGTTTTGAACAAAATCAACTTAACATCTAATGCACACATATGAAATTTTCTAACCAAAGTATTTCCCTGAGCATATAATTGTCTACATTGCCTTAGAATATCACAGTCATCTGAAAGACTATCCGTTAGTATGTGGCCAAGATACTTAGTCTGGGTTACTTCTGACAGCACCATACCATTCAATTGAAATTCAGGAAATTTTATATACTTGTAGGCCTCGGTCTTCATAATCATAACATGACTTTTATCAAAATTATATTTTATGTCGTTATCCTCCCGATACCTTTCACACACCTTCAAAAGTGTGCTGAGCCCTTTTACAGATGGAAAAATAAGAACTAGATCATCTGCACACATCAGATGATTAACATTCATTGTAACAATATAGCAGCCTATTTTACAGGTGTTCAGCACAACAGATAGATTATCAATATAAACATTGAATAAGTAGGGGGATAGTATCCCTCCCTGCCTGACACCATTGGTCACAGAGAATGGCTCTGAATTAACCCCACCCATTCTTACAATCATTGTCTGGTGATTATACCAGAATATTAATATACGGACCGGGTAACCAGGTACATTATGATTTACAAGTTTCATGAATAATTTGTCATGATTAACACGATCAAATGCTTTAGAGGCATCCAGGAGACACAAAAATACATTATCATCTAGAGTTTGGTATTTACAAACCATTTCCTTCAAGGCATACACACACATATCAGTTCTGTGTTTCTTTTTGAAACCAAATTGATTATCACTAGTATACAGGTAACATTCAAGTCTATTAATGAATATATATTCAAACACCTTAGACATAATACTGGCCAAAGCTATTGGCCTATAGTTATCTTTACTGTTGATTTTACCCTTTTTATTTTTTAGTACTGGCACCAAAACAACGGTAACATTGTATCTGGCAAAACACCATGTATGAGTAAACCTGTAAAGCATAAAGCTAACAGAGGCACTAAAACTTAAACATTTTATAGTCTGTTTAGTCTCAAATACACTAACTCTTATAGCTAGACTATAGGTAGCATCACAATTAACATTATTGTTTTTATGTACAGAGTTGAATAACTCACTGTAGTGTTCCTTCCATAATTTGACTATATTCTCAGTCCCAGTTACATTTTCAATATTAGCAGGGAGAGAGACATTGCGCTATTATTCATTGTTTTCAATTCGTCCCAAAAGTTTCTTGGATTCTTACTGGCAAGCTTTCTAGCCAGAGCATCCCTGCTTAACTCATCCTCATGGTTTTTTTATATACCTTAATGCATACTTGAACCTGGCATTAACTCTCTGTTTTTGTTGTAATACAGGGCTTTGCCTTGGCTTCCCTTGTTCACACCACAATAAAAAAGCATCTCTGAATGCATTAAGAAGTTCAGCCACATAATCGCTCCAGCCAGGTCTACATGTATAATTTTTTTCTTCTAAAGGTATTTAAGTCTAGGATAACATTATTGAGAGAGGAAATAATTTGTTCATACATGTCTTTAAATGACAAAATATGTGTTTGAATTTTACAGTTCACACCCTGACAAGCTAGAGCATCATTAGGGATAGATATATTACTTAGCAATACATCAGACTTATTACAATACTGTTGTTTGCCCTCATCATCAACTTTGGACCAGTCTAACTTCGCTTTACGTGTATCATTTACGTGTGATAGCATTGGAATACAATTAATGTCAAACTCAATTAATAGAGGCATGTGGTCGGAACTAGCATAGGAGTACAACAGTAACATCGAATATAATTTCAACACAACACAGTATAAGAGTTTTTTGACCAATGTTTTTCTCAAAAAGACTTTTATTTTTAACTTAAACAGATTCTTCCTTGGCTTCTTGAAATACAGGAATCTTTTTAGGTAGATTTACACTATATACAATATAAGTACACTGCACCTCCTAAGAATGTCAAAATAACTAGTCCACTTGCAATCACCCAAATAGCTAATCATCTATTTCAAAAACAAGACTTTATATACCAAGAAGAAAATTAAGAAATCGTCTGCTATTGGTCATTTGTGGATGATCTGAGTGTATCCTAAATTTCAACCAATCGTATATGAGAGCCCAGAAAAGGTCCACAACTCAAAAATTTTCCCAAATTCATATATCTTAGGAATTAGCTTATTTTCAGAAATTGCAGATAAACGCATTTTAAGGATTAATGACTTTTTGGAAATATAACATAAACAATAGAAAAAATGTTCGAAAACAGAATATAAACAATCTGACAATAGAAAACGTATAATTAAAAACATCTAATATGGAAAACTGTAAAATTTGACCAAAATAATTTTTTTTGGACAGTTTTGTGCCGCTCCTAGATTGTGCCGCCCTCAGGCGTTGCCTGACTTGCCTAACGCCTCGGGGCGGCACGGACCATACGTTTTATGTTTAACATCATTTATAACATCCGGAACTCGCTTCGCTACCTTCTAGGAGTGAATGTGCCGCCAGGAATTACCTGAGCACGAGTATTAACAGGGTGAATGATCGGCCCAACCCAGCTTAGTCGCCAGCAGCCGAGAGTGAACCCAGAGCCTCACAAACCAGAATCTAACACCGAGACCACTGAGCTATCCGAAGCCACATCATTTACATAAGGTTAAAAAAAAAAGAATACTCCGGTCTTTACATTAAAAATTTCTTTCTCATTTTTGTAAAGGAATTTTACCACATCATCTTCGAACGAGCTTTTGAAAACTAAACCAACTTAAAAACCCGTTAATATTTAGACAAACCGACGTTAAATTCCTCCTCATACGCGTAACGGACCTTCAAATGAACTTATAAATGAAAGAAATGTATAAAAATTTGTGAAATCCCTAAGAATTCTCTTTGTTCCATCCATAAATCAAACATCATAAGTTTCATTTTCTTAATAGAATCTGGAATTCGAATGAATTGTAGTTTTTACTTTGATCAATGTTTGTTCTTTAAATGAAATTTGATTCAGAATGGTTTAACGTACCATACTTTTTTCTTCATTAAATTGGAAAACTTTTTTTCTTTCTTTCTTTCTTTATACCAAACCTCAAAAGTTATGCTTTCTTAAACTAATTCATATAAAAGTAGCATATTTTAATTGAAAATTAAGTATATATTTTATATATATATATGCGTGTGTGTGTGTGTGTGTAGGATGGCTGCAAAATGGGAGAGTGCATAAGCAATTGCAATGTTCATCATATGAGTGCCAGTGCCAACCCCCCCTTGTTGGAAGACCCCCTACCCCAGTGCCAAACCCCAGGGTGCCAAAAAAAGGGGAGGAACTCCCCCAGCATGCTGGGGAGTCCACCTAACCTCTTTGGGGGAGAAGTTGGGACGGTCTCACCCCCCAGAGGGGTATACCTAACCTAAGAGAGAGAAGAGGAAAGAGAGGAATAGACCATCCAGATTCTGCGAGAGGCAGAAACTTAATGAGAACTCAAGGTAGCAACACTTGACTTAGAACTCGAAATCCGCCAGTTGGCTTATACGGCCAATTGACTTAGAAGACCTAGAAGGCAGGTGTATGTGTATATATTAATTAACTTTTCAGCTGCCAGATTGCGCTATTCAGATATTCTTGACAGTTGACTTAGAAATCCGTCAGTCGGCTTAGAAGGCGTAACCAGCCATTTGGTATATATTTTCCCAATACCCCAGTTATTCCTTAATATTATATACAACCAAAAGAAATAAATAAAACCACATTACATCATTTTGTTTATTTAGACGAGTTAAGGGAAATAATTCATGAAATATATTGGAAATATATATACATTCAAGAATAATATACAGCAAAAATACACACATTAAGCGAAGGGGATGTATATACATTCTTAAATAATAATATTAGTTCAGGATAAAACTATATAACCATTTAATATATGCATGAGCAAATACGCCCTTATATATATATATATATATAATATATATATATATATATATATATATATATATACACACACACACATTCAACTGCAAAGAACACGCAGTATAAATAACGTAAAGAACGACGCTTGTATAGGAGATATTCCGGAATATCTCCTATACAAGCGTCGTTCTTTACGATATATATATATATATATATATATACAGTATATATATATATATTATATAAACACCAAAACTTATATAAAAAATAGTAATAGTAAATGATAAAACTATATACCCATTAATATATATATATATATATACAGGGTGTCCCAGAATTAACTATCTATTTCAATGAAATCGGACAAATTTTTTAAAAACACACTTTTATTTATGTTTATCATGTTTAATATGTGTTATAAATGTATAATTTTATAAATTTTTTCATAATTTTATTTTCATAATTTTTTCATAGTTTTTCATAGTTTTATTTTTAGAATGGCAAAGAGACTCTCCAATAGTTAACGTGTGGCTTGGAATGACCAAATCCAAAATTTATGGCCCATTCTTCTTTGCGGAAGCAACTGTAACAGGTACCGTCTACCTTGATATGCTTCAGCAGTTTCTCGAACCACAGCTTCTTGATGATGGCATTCTTGATAATGTTGTGTTTCAACAAGATGGAGCACCATGTCATTATGCTCTAATTGTTCGAGAATACCTCAACAGACGCCTTCCGAATCGGTGGATTGGACGTGGAGGACCTCGACCTTGGCCTCCGCGTTCTCCGGATTTGACACCCCTGGATTTTTTGCATGGGGTTTCATAAAAACAAAGGTTTATCGCCAAAAGATCAATAGTTTAGCTGAACTTAAAGAACGCATCCAGTTGGCAGTGCGGGAGATAACACCTGAAATGCTTCAAAATGTGTTTCGCAGCGCTGAGGATAGATTTGAAATTTGCAGAGATACAGACGGTGCACATGTTGAAACTTCTCAATAAAGTTTTGACTTATGATTTATAAATCTATTTGTTTTTGTATCATAATTTAGTAATAAACACAAAATTATGTCAGTTTTTATTAAATTTGTCCGATTTCATTGAAATAGATAGTTAATTCTGGGACACCCTGTATATATATATAAACAGCAGAACCTATATAAAATCAAAATGCATACACCTTATGTTCTACCACGCTTAACTAAAATAATAAACTCGCACGTGATCGAGTGTACAGTTACATCATTGTTGCTTTGACTATACAATAAATACGATTTAGCATTATTTCACCACTCAAGGTGTGCGGGCGACTATACTCGATGTAAAGGGCCTTCATATCGTTCAATACTATTTTTGTGCCCACCTTACAATTGGTTGGCAAATTGTCTTTAAACACGGACAAAATACAGTCAAAAGCACGCACAACTTCATTATTAACTTCAAGTTTATAAACAATCCTTTCCAATCGAGGGGTTTTTCTTACCGATCCGGGTTTTTCAATCGTGAACTCTTCTTCACAACGCATAGCGGAAATTGAAATAATCTTCTAAGTCGCAACGACAGTTGCTCATTATATAGAGGTACAATTCTTCAGGGTGAACAGTGTAGGCGATCTCTGTCCTGTATCCTTTTAAATAAGCATCCAGCTCTAGACCATTCTCGTCTCGTTCATTCCTACATTCGCTAAACCCGTCGAGCAGAGCGGTGTATGCGTATTCAAGAACCGTGGCAAAATAAATCATATCCGTAACACGCGCATCTAATATAGGCTTCAGCTTGCGGAATCCGACGATTTCAAACATTCTGTTGATGATGAATCGGTTTCGCGTGGGGAACTACACCTGCAGGTATTTTATAATGGTCCTCACCCCATTTCTCAACTATCACGAAGACTCTATTCATCTCCTCAACACTTAAATAAATAACATTACGTTTACCAGAGTTTGCTTGTCTACAAGTCGTTTCATAGTTAATGGCACCGGTTTCACGCCTGAACACGCGCAATGACTTCGTCACGGACACATCGTACGCGGCATTAAGAATGCTTCTCAAAGGAAGTTCCGTCGTATTCGAGGAGTGCACGTCCAGTCGGTTCAAGCTCTGAGATGACTATGAGCAACGGGTGGGTGGATCGGCTCGACGGGGGGAGTGAGTCACACCATAAGCTGTTGAATCGTGTACGGGCTTGTTCTAGCATGAATCATGCGTGTACTTGTACCCATTATACCGAGCAACTTTTCCGACACAGACACATGGGGTAATTTCAGTTTTAATGTTTTATCGGAATGCGCACTGGACGTTCATTTTCTCCACACATTAACAATCCGGTGAACTATTTGAGAGAAACATGTGCCCGTATTTATCCTTTTTGTTTAACAGTCGATACTCGTCTCTAAACTCTATTAAAAATTCACACGGGCCTTTAGCCACAACCTCACTGCGAACCTCGTCAGGATATATATGAATGTAGTGGTAAAAGTACTTTAGCTTGTCCCTGATGACAAGGTTTACATTCTCAGCTGCAGGGTACGCGTACTTGGTATGATGCAGCATGATATAATACCGCCTGTCATACCACTCATCAACAAGGCTCACTACCCATACCCGTTGCTTCTCTTCTGTACTGGTTGTTTCTTTCACCTCACGGTATATGTACGCTTTTATACAGTTTAGCCCTACAACGTAGTCCATTACATCGTTTGTGCCGCGAAATCCGGCAATGCTCTTGCCAGAATATCCTCAAAGGAGGGGGAGGCTAGGCCGTCTTTCAGTATTTACCACATCTTCCGACTTTACCGAATACCACTTCATAAACGTCGAACACGCAATATCAAAAGTAGCCATCACTATTTTCAGTCTACGTGAGAAAATACACGTCTGAGCTCCAGGGCTTGCAGACGTCAACTGAGCATGCAGGGGTAGAGATATACCAAGGTAGGAGAAGGAGTCACGTGACTCTTTGTTTGAGCTTACAATGGGCGGTGCTTAGGACTTTTTCCTGTACATACACACACACACACACATGCACACACACAAAGGAGAAAATGAAACCTTAATTGAAACATTTACAAATATACGTAATAAATAAACATATCGTTAATAATAATATATATAATATATATATATTATATATATAATATATATATATATATATATATATATATATATATATATAACAATCAAAGATTATGGTATCCAAAGGGCACGGTATCATAGGTACCAGGCACGTGGTAACGTTTCCTATAGGTGTTACGGCATACTTTCGTACCCCTAAGTTCCTTCACGACCCCCAGTTTCTGCGCCCGAAAATTGTGGGTCCCCACAGTCAGTTGGGGTGGCTGGTCGCCCTCATTTTCCAAGCACAATAGATCCTTCAACCAAATTACACTAGAGAAATAGCCCACCTCATGAGGCAACGTAACAACCTCACACATAACACACAAACACCACACACAGAAGCCATGAAACAGCAGATACAACAGCTCAACACAGAAATAAACAACAAACTCAAAGAAAAACAAACAGAAACATTTAGGGAATTCATAACAACACTAAACCACTCGACTAAACATCCAGGCTATAAAAAACTATAAACAGCATTACCCACTCTAACAGCGGCATTCACACCTCACACGTGGCTATTTGTCGCAGCCAAAATAATATCCCAACATATACACAACAAGCTAACATTCTAGTTAATCACTACGCAAAGATAAGTCACTTAAACAGAGAAAACAACCAGAAACACGCAGACAGACAAACAGCCAGACATAAGAAAACCTACAGATTCGACAGGACCATTACACCCTTCAATACAGACCAGACCACCAAGATCATCAAAAACATTAATTAGAATTCGAAGGCTACTGGACCAGACAACATATCTAACATACACCTTAAACACTTGGGTCCACAGGGAATACTAGCTCTCACAAATATCAGCACATATTTATACCAACACTCTATTATTCCTGACATAGGGAAACAAAGTAAAATTATTACACTACTCAAACCAAACAAAAACCCAAGAGAACCAGCTTCCTATAGACCCATTACTTTACTATGCACACCTTCCAAAGTAACAGAAAGACTAATCTTACAAATTACCAACCCACACATATCACTATCGCCTACTCAACATGGATTCAGACCTCACCGCTCGACCACGACATTACTCACTAACCTCACGCAGCACATCATGGATGGCATCAACTCCAGACAACGAGCTCAACGTACACTATTAGCAACAATAGACATTAGTAAAGCATTTGATGCTATCCCACGCTTCCCTCTCATAAACAAAATACTCAACACAAACAATTTAGGGTGGCCCACTTTTCAATTTTTTTTTAAAAGTATAGGTTATCGTAGTTTTTCCCATTATTTGGCACTATACTAGCACATTGGTACAATTTTTACAAAAATTGATAAATATTTAGGGGTCTCGCATCGACCTTGAAATTACGAGTTTTTTTTTTTAAATGCGTACTTTTTAACTTTTTACTGAATCAAGATAAATCATTAAGTAGGGATGTTTTCTGAATCCTCTTGATGAGAGAAGTCGTTTGGTGTGCCTTCCAATGTCATACGACTAACGGTTTAAAAGTTGTGCCTGTATACAGGTAATACCAATGTGCTAGTATAGTGCCAAATAATGGGAAAAACCACGATCACCTATACTTTTAAAAAAAATCAGCAAATAGCAGACAAATAAGGAAGAAAGAAACAATAACTTAAACAATCACTTTTGCATTGTATTGACCACTATCACACGTCACTGGCTGCAACGTTGTCCCTCTGTGCTATGTCATCGTGGCGAGTGATGACTTCTTGAAGTCGCCGAGCTCTTTCCGGTTCTTTTCCACCACTTGCAGAAGATCCTGCAGCTGTGCCTCGTCCTTTGTGACCGTGTTCGCATAGTCTTGTATCAGTTGGACTCCTCTTTCAGCGACGTCATTGGTGACCTGGAGATTAGAGATCACATCCTTCAGACGACAAAAGTCCTCGTTCTCGTCCCACTTATCAGTTGGCAGGGTGAGCCACGAAGACCCATACATCTTCAGACCTGCAAATAAGAACCAGGAGGACTCGTCGATCAGGTCGGGGAGTAGCGTCATCTCGTCGACTGAGACGTTCTCGTATGTGAAGTCGTTGGGTACAGGGAGGTGGGACAGCTTCTCTGCCATCTGTTGCTTCACAGTGCCATCCACCTTGTTGCTGCATAGAGCGAAGATGACGGTCTGAGGCCTCAGATACCAGAAGTGCCGCCTCATCACTGCCAGTGACGCTTCTGCCACCTCGCGGTCCACTGCCCTATACCTCAGAAAACGCTGGTATAGTACCAGGTCATTCAACGGCGCATCAGCTGCTACAGGGGCCGCCAACCAAGCTGGTACGTACAGAAGAGCGATGAACACCACGATCCTGTGCAGTTTGTCGACCAGCTCGGCGTCGAGCTCCAGCTGCCTACTGAACATCAACAGTTTTGTGTAGTAGATGACCTGAAACAGAATAGGCACCATTGTAAGTAAGACAGGTTTATTGTTACCAATTACTTTGTTTGCGTTATAATGAAATGTTTATCTTTGAATAACATTTAAACTTATCTCTAGATTATTTTTGTTTGAAAATACTAACTTTAGCCATCCATCTTGCGTGGTGGTAGGCTCCTGGGCGCATGAGGTGAATGCCACGGCGTGGTTGTGTCCCGAGTACCAGGAGCGTGATCTCTGCCACTTCTCGGTAATCGTCTCTGACGAAACCAGAAGCTGTGCTCAGGAAGCTGACCGCCGCGTCCCGGAGTTCTATTAGCCACGTACTCTCCGCCAGATTCTCGACCTGCAGTTTGCAGTAGGTCGAGAGATCGAGTTCGTCCCATCTTCAAAAATAATAAACAAGAAAATTGTGAGAAAACTCTGAAGTTCCGGTTTGGCCTGCTGTTTTATAAACTAGTGGAATATCATGTGTGTCCTAACTTTACCTTGCACAAAAAATGAACTAACCTTCTCTTCAACTGCTGAAACAAAGGATCAGTTGTTGCCGTAGTCCTTCCGAGCAGGGTGACGGCTACTGCCCCCACGATAAGCTCTAGGACGTGATGACGGCATCCCAGCTGGAGTAGCGGTCGCCCGAGCATGTTTTCCAGCCGGACAACTGCACCCTGCACCCTCCCCGTGTTGGTGGAAGTGGTGTCGAAGCAGAGTCCGATGACGCTCTCCTCACATCCCCAATCTTCGAGAGCATGTATGGTTGCCCGCGCCTGCGACAGTCCGGTGCTGTCATCAACAGCTGGGACTGACAGCAACTTTCCTTCTGTGCAATGAGGAGTCCCGGAGATGAGAATTGCTTGGCGGTGCTCCGCCGTTCCAAGGAAGTTCTGAAACATATGCCATATATTTCAATTTCATGGTTGTAAAGTAACCTATTTTTGTTCACATTCAGTTCTCTTTTTAATTGACATTATGCTTCATGAATATCATTACTAAATTGATAGCTATGAAAACTTAATCAACTGACCTTGACCATTTTGCCATCCCAGTGGACAACAGTGTCCCTCGGTGGCGTGAAGGAGTCCTTCACAGCCGTCGCCACTTCACGGCGATGTGATACTCTTCCCCGGCGAGCCGTTTCTTTCGAGATGCTGAACTGATTGAGGTCTGCTGGTGGATCCGCCGAACGTGTGATAGCAGCCACAATGCTTACTACCTATGTAGAGAATGGAAAGTGGAAAGGAAACTGTCAAGAATACATGTGGGTTACGGGACACTTTAAAACTGACGCTATCGATGAATACTATACACAATACGCACCTGATTATTGGACATGCGGAAACGATCAGCCACTTCCATGACAGCAGGTGCATTAAGGATGCGGCGAAGAAGATTGACAGACACACTTGGCTCTTTCGGCAGGGGGAACGCTAATTCTGTCTCCGACTCTCCTGACATGCCAGTATCATCATTCTCCATGGCCTCATCTCCGGTTTCGTATGCACACTTTGAGGTTTGCGGCTCCTGGCGAGGACGTTTTCTTCCTTCCTGTAGCTTTCTTTTTACAGCGAAAACTTTATGGTTCCCGCTCATCGTTGCCACCCGAGGACCACGTTGATCGAGGTAGAAGTCAATGTCTTCTTTCTTGTCCTTGTCGGAAAACAGTCGATTCTTCTTTATATCTTCGACAGCGTCAGATGCTCCGATATCCCACAGCTTGTCCACACTGTCCGAAAACTTCTGCCGTTTTCCTCCGGCGTCAGTTTCTCGTTTTCTGCTCTTTTGGAGTAAGTGCCACTCTTTCCACAATGCCTCTAGCTTCCGTTCGCAGTTGAGCTTTGTGATTGTTTTAATGCGGGCCATGTTCCAAAACTTTAAGACGTTGTTTACGGTTTCTTTGAATGCGTCTTTCCTGTTAGCAGTGTACTGGATAACACTGAAGAAGTATTGCAAAACCTGCCGTGTTGTTGGCAATTTGCTACCACTGATGGAGGACGACGGTTGGCCAACTAAAAAAATTTCCGAGGCCGATCTTAGAGAAGGTAGCGATGTTATTTTCGCCTTTCCTTTTGATAACTCTCTATTTGTAGCTTCAAGAGTTCTTCCAGTTATGGTTGCCATCGATTTGTCCATGACAAAGGATGAGGAACTCAGACAGAATTTCAAAATGTTATGATCTGCAAAAAAAGAAATAGGTTAGGTACCTGGCACAGGCATAGTGCATTTTCTAATTACCTATATACATTATACATTCTGCCCGGGTATGGTGACTCATTTTTTTGAAAAATATAGGTGATCGTGGTTTTTCCCATTATTTGGCACTATACTAGCACATTGGTATTACATGTATACAGGCACAACCTTTAAACCGTTAGTCGTATGACATTGGCAGGCACACCAAACGACTTCTCTCATTAAGAGGATTCAGAAAACATCCCTACTTAATGATTTATCTTGATTCAGTAAAAAGTTAAAAAGTACGCATTTAAAAAAAAAAACTAGTAATTTCAAGGTCGATGCGAGACCCCTAAATATTGATCAATTTTTGTAAAAATGGTACCAATGTGCTAGTATAGTGCCAAATAATGGGAAAAACCACGATCACCTATACTTTTCAAAAAAAATTGAAAAGTGGGCCACCCTAACAAACATGCACAATAACACTAAAAGATGGCTGAACAACTATCTTTCAGGAAGATACTCACATGTCACATTTAATGGCAAATCATCCAAAAACAAGCTTTTTCCGAACGGGGTCCCTCAAGGCTCTGTTCTCTCACCAACACTCTTCAACTTATACATGCATGATATTCCAACACCCATAAATAACAAGTTTACCTTATCATCATATGCAGATGACATCACTCTAACATCCACCCACAACAACATTGACACCGCTACAAATAACCTACAAACATACATAACCAGTATACAAGACTGGCTCACACACAATAGACTCAAAGTAGCGCCCACAAAATCAACCATCACCTTGCTTACAAGCAATACAAAAGAACACCAGATAACTCCAGAGCTTACACTAAACAACACCAACATTTCACACACTCACAGGACCAAAATACTTGGGGTTACGTACAACACATCATTATCTTTTGGAAACCACATTCAGAACATTAAAAACAAATGGTCAAGACTTAACACGCTTAGGGTAATAACAGGCACAAACTTTGGACGCCAGCAGGAAACAACATCACTCATATACAAACAATATATTCGCTCAGTTATGGACTATGCTAGCCCATGCTGGGCACCCATTATCTCAAACACACACATAAACACCTTACAGACAATACAAAACAACGCACTTCGTATCATTACAGGATGTACTCAAATTACACCACTAGAACACCTGCACACACTCAGTTATGGACTATGCTAGCCCATGCTGGGCACCCATTATCTCAAACACACACATAAACACCTTACAGACAATACAAAACAACGCACTTCGTATCATTACAGGATGTACTCAAACAACACCACTAGAACACCTGCACACAGAAACAAAAATACTGAAAGTTAGGGAACATTTAGACATGAGGGGAACACAATTCATGGCAGCAGCGACAACTAACCCACAACACCCTTGCCACTACATATACAATCATGCACCGACACCTCGCACCATTAAAATAACACCAGAGAGACATTATAACCAAATACTCCATTTTATAACACGCCCCACAGACATCACACAGTACAGAAAACACATACACACACACCTAACCCACAAAGCACTGACACGACTCGGTCCGAATGTGGTCCTAGGTGCGAAGCCGCCACCCAATGACAGGTCAGAGATCAGCCTGAGCAGATCAGATCGAGTTAACTTAGCACGATTCCGATGTGGACATCACCCCAACTTACGGACATATAAACACAGACTAGACAACTGCACAGACGACACCTGCCACCTGTACCAGGACACACCACAAACAATTGAACACATTATGACAGACTGTACCGCTCTAGTACAACAACGAACACAACACAACATCACTAGTGCGCTGAACCTCTCGTCCACTCCGGAGCGGGCGATCGGTTACCTGCGTGCCGCCGGCTTGGGTAGCTTGGCTAGTTTACAAGGTGTGAATAGTAAAGTATGTTTAAACTGAACATTACCTCTTATCTGCATTTGTATAAGCTTGTTTCCTCTTTTCAGGGGATCACCCGTGAATATCTCTGATGACTTGTGCTCAAGCAATTCCTTATAAAGGAACTGTGTGTTAAATTTTGCCCCGTTATGGGCAAGAATATACACAGTCATTTTTTTGAACTTGTCCGCTAACTTGACAATATAGGACACAAAGAGTTTCACAGGGCTGTAGTGTGCCATCGTTTTAAAAACGTTTGTCCATTTACCACATTTGTGACACTCATCACATTCAACCTCCATGTACTCATCGCAGATAGTCTGGCTTACAAGTAGATGTGGGATAACCTCTTTCGTTTCAGGGTTTGTGTAAGTTTCTATATCGTAGTACACAGTTATACAAGGTCTATTTTTAGGCTTAGCCATATAACATCCATGCTTTACTCCATCCGCCTTATATTTCTCATGGCATGTAGGACACTGAATTTCATCATATTTATGCTTGAATTTCCCCCAATTATCCATCATATGAAACATACTACATTCACAGATTCTCATTTTCCTGCAAGTGTCAATTGATTTATGGAACTCAAAGCATTTATTATTGAAAAATGTAAGTCTACACACATTACATTCCCTCTTCTCAGCTTCAACTACACGACTTTCACATTTGGAGCTTTTACACTGCTCACATACTCTGTGGCATTCCTTACAGTGTTTCACTATATCATCCGCAAACTCGAGACATCCTTTACACAAATCATGATGCCGACCATATTTTCGACCTTTATCATAACTAGCGAAGAGAGTCCTTATATTGCGGATGGAGAGATACGTTGCTCCTGACATTCCTAAAATAAGTAAAGGTCTTGTACGATCTCTCACACAGCTTTTAAAATATCTACCGTGAAGTTGTCCATATTGAAGGCTGCCAAGCGTCTGAACGGTATGTCTACCCAAAAATCATCTACATCCCCGTCATCTGACCCGAACTCGAAGGACAACCTCGTCCGGACTTCACGTTCGTCGCGGTTCTGAAGGGCAAACTCCACAATACGCTCAACTACGCGCCACAGTCCAACACCGTTGCTATACAGGGTTCCAGGGTCAACCCTGACCACGTACCGATTTCTAGTGAGGGCAGGGGTGGGGTTAGAGGTATGCACCAGTTCGAGTGTTATACCTTCCTCCACAGCACGAGAAGCTGCTGGTGTGGAGGATGTACCTGGAATTGAACAGGAATAAGGGGGTATATTTGAGGAGGGAACTAGTGTGGGGATTGTGTCGTAAGACGTAGAGGGCAGGAGCTTTATTACTGGGGGTCTAGCAACCGGTGCACTCCTGGCACGTTTTATATCTGACGTGGAAGGTTCTTCATCATCGTGTCTCCGCTTTGAATTGCCATGTGGTGGAGGTGTGGCTGGTGAGGGTTCGTCAGCGGAGTTAGAGTCTAGACGTAGCTACACTGTCATCGGGGTCGTATGTAATATCGATGATGGAGTGCTGTACATCGTCGTCATTCACGGTTTTGTGGAAGAAGAAAAACAAGATTGTAGAATAAAAACAAGATTGTAGAATATAAGGAGCAACACTTAAATTTTGTTATAGGTTGTAAATGTTCCACTTAGGGGTGTGACGTGTTAGAGATGGAATCTGTAGAAAAATTCAGGCTCACAAGCCCATTCACATGAATAATATCTGGCCCTACAGGATGTGGTAAAACTGTGTTTATGCTTAAAATCATTAAAGATAAGGGGCAGATGTTCTCAAAAATTTGTGCATAAAGTAATATGGTGCTATTCGACGTACAAATCAGTGTTCAACGAGTACCAAGATGATATTCTGTTCCACAAAGGTGTATATGACATTAATTCGTTAAAGGGAAATGAGCATACAGCCATTGTAATTGACGATCTCATGTTGGAAATGGATAACACGTTTGCCGAGACATTTACAATGTTCTCCCACCATCTTAACATAAGCGTATTCTTCATCAATCAGAATCTATTTTTCAAAAATAGAATCATGCGCGATATGTCGTTAAATATACAATATCTAGTCTTATTCGCACAACGTAGAGATGTGTCACAAATTGGGGTATTAGCCAATCAAATGTTCCCAAATCAGCGAAAGGAGTTTTTGGAAGTTTATAAAGAAGCTACACCCTACACGTTTAGGGTGCTTTTAAGAACGAATATATTCCCAAACGAGCCTGAAACGGTGTATATTCCAGAATGAAAAATAGGCTAAAGAAATACCGTGAATTAATAAAAATCTATCAATGATTGCCCCGGGCATTGCAGCAGATGTTTGTTAAAAATATCGACTCCGACTTTTTAAAATGCATCTGTGAGATCTGCCTTAATGTTATAAAATGTAATGTGCCAATGAAGACCCCTCAGAAGGTTCGCCTACGTCGTTAAAAGAACATAATACGTACGCTCGCTCATAAAAGTTAAACTGTGTGGAAGAAAAAGCGAATTATTGTACAAAGAGGGAGATCATTCCTCCCCATCTTATTTTCAGTTTTGGGACCTTTACTGACTAGATTAATATAATGAAGAAAGTGGTAGTGATTACGCACGAGATGTATGCTTCACTGCAAAGTTCAAAGAGTCCAGACTCGGTTCTAGAACCCCGTAAAAGCAGGCTTAAAAGAATCGAAAGCGAATTGATAGACCTATTAAACAGTGAAAAGTCACCTGATGAGAAAAGGATCTTGTACCAAGACGCTCTGCAGAAATTTCTTCATGAGTACAAAGATTATAAGAATCCGACAGAGCTCCCCGTGGTTATTAGGCACAGCGCGAGTAACGATGAGCATGGCAACATAGGACCTGGGACCGACGTTAGAGATGACCAACCAAAGAATAACGGAACGCAACACATCGAACATATATTATCAAGCAGTCTCCCACATACATTGATGAATAAAGGCTTAAGTCTTTATAATCTATTGAGTGAGGACCCCATCATACAGTGGACCGATAAAGGCGAGGTCATTGTTGAAAGAACAAGGGTACAGGGCTCGAATATCGTCGACATTGTCCATGATCTGGTGAGAAAGTGGGACAGGCCCTCACCATCAGGATGGAAGCATATTAAAGCAAGACTACAACAAATAAATGTCCCCAAAACATTGATAGGAAATCTGAATATGTTAAAAGACTTGGAGCAGGTCTCGCATGTGCCACAACTGAGTACGCCATCAACCCCAACGGTAGCATCTATGAAGAGGAGAAAGAAGAGACCAAACAACAACGGCCAACCCTATCCACGTGTCTCTAAAATACGCAAATGGCTAACATACGTATTAAGAAAACGTTATTATGACCCGGCCTCCTATGGCGGTGTTAATAGACTGTACAGAGGTGTTTACAATGATGGAGTAAGGAAAAAAAGTTGAGAGGTTTTTACGGGAGCAGGATGCTTATACACTTCATAAGCCGGTGAGAAAAATGTTTAAAACAACAGGACAACAACGGCTTCGATTTACTCTATTTGGCAAGCAGATTTAATAGACATGCAAATATATTCAGTATAAAATGATGGGTACCGCTACATCCTATTCATAAGAGATGTATTCTCTAGATATCTGTGGCTAATTCCTCTGAAAAATAAATCGCCTGAAACAGTTGTTAAAGCTACCAAAACGCTGATGTTGAAAGAAAACAGGGTTCCATGTTATTTTTGTACGGATATGGGGAAAGAATTTATAGTTCGCGCTTTTCAGAACATGCTGATAGAGTTTAATATCAGTTACTACACTAGCAATTCTATATATACGGCCTCTTTAGCTGAAAGAGTTCAACGTACCATAAAGGAACGCATGCATCGCTATTTTACACATAAAAATACATACAGAATATAAACATTCTGGGATCGTTAGCCTCGTCATACAACGGTTCACACCATCGCGCGATTGGCACAACACCTAACGAAGTTTTAGAAAGAGGTACGCGCCCAGAGCGTGATGTGAGAAGAGATGGAACACTTCCGCCACACTCTACACGTTTCAATATCAATGATTATGTAAGGCTATCGCGTTCGGGAAATAAATTCGCGAAGGGATTTGTGCAAGGATGGACACGTGAGATTTTTAAAGTTATTGCTATAAGACCTAAAGGCGAGATAATGCTGTATTACGTTGAAGATTTGAATGCGGAAGAAATCGCAGGAAGCTTTTACCGCGAGGAGTCAGAAAGTGACATTTAAGTTAGGAAAAAATGTGTTTAAAATTGAAAAACATTTAGGCAGCAAAAGTTCAGTTCAGGAAAGATAAAAATGTACCTACATAAAAGCTGATGTAATAATGAAGCTTAAATAGTATACAACATGGCGCCTAACCACTTCTATGTCACACTACCGTCCTCTTTTTCTCTGTCTGTACATCCTAACAACACACTAGCCAACTTTGTAACAGAACTCTATGCGCCCATTGAATTGGAGCGTGATTCATATGAGGTGGGGTTATGCGAAATTCAGCTATCCACCAGCTTCTTAAGTATTTATAAAGAATCCGTTTTTACGGTTCTTAGAGATCGTCATGAGTGTGAAAAAGGAGGGGTAATTAGGGATGAAACCATGCGCACCGCCCGGTGTGGGGAGGCCCTGTATTACACTACAGTAGTAACACTAGGCCCGTGTCGTTATGATGCGGCCGAGGATGTTGTGAGAGACTTAAGCGCAAGTTTAAAAAGCTCAAATCTTATGGCTGATTTAGTATAAGAAATCGTAAACAAAGAAACCCCTGCACATGCCCTGACCCTAAAATCACAGGATAATAGAAATATTAAAGACAAAGGATTGTTCCAAAATATAACCAAGGACCGTTATGGAGCAGCGTTCCAAAGAGATACCTTTCACGAGGCACAACATGACTTATCCAGCTTAATGTATCAGTTAAAATTGGAGAAATTGGGTGAAGGCTATCCATCCCGACATGTGCTATATTTTCAGCAATATCGTGGAGCATCAATTTGTTAGGGATACCCAGGCGCGTCTGCTGCGCATTGCACACATTCCCAACCAAAGAGGGAAGAGCTTGAGCATTACATATGACAAGCCCCATTATGTGAATGTTGCGATTAAACTATTAAGAAATATCTCAATAAACAGTATATAAGGACATTGAGGGAAAAACTTCCCATTCGGTGATGGGAGCTTAACAGTGAAGCTACACTTTCGTCGCACTGAGTTATAATGACCCGAAGGCCTTTCACAGTCTATCGAGGGGTGAGATATCAGCGTGGGAGTGGGCTTGGATCTATTTTTTCGAGCATACTACGCACGGCTGTCCCATTGCTGAAGAGGGGCGCCAGATACCTCGGGAGGAAAGCGTTACAATCAGGTTTTAACGTGGTAGAAGACATAATGGGTGGAGCTAAACCTAAAGACGCTCTAAAAAACATTTAAAACGTACATGGAACGAAATCATCAAAGATGCAAAGCGAAAAATGCGTGGTGGCGGAAAGAAGAGGGCTGTCCGGAAGAAGGGGTTACCAACACGTGGCGTTAAACGTAAAAGTACATAAAAAAAGAAGTGTTCTAAGCGAATGAAACCTATGGGTGATCATTTTTTTAACTGATATAAGCTGAGGACACTGAAATTACCAACTACGAGAAAATGCGGGGGGATTATCGTCAATACGGACGTTGTTGGGGGTGAGGGGATACATTGGTTTACAATATACTTTAAAAATAGGGAAAGAATGTATTATTTTAATTCACTGGGGACTCATCCCTGGAGTGACCCTGTTATTGTAAAATTTCTCGAACAGTTGCATGTCCCTGAAATTGTCTGGAATCCCACCGATTACAAGGATATTTTAGTAATACTTGCGGGATGTATTGTCGTTCATTTCCCCTGCACATGTCACGTGGGAAGGGATTTATAATTTTTTAAAATTATTCGATTTGTGCGACACTGAGATGAATGATGAATGGGTATGCAGACAGATTAAAAGCCTTTTCCGTTTGTGCGCACTCGATGTATTGTGTAAAGTTTTACGTGTGTATATATAATTGTAACTATATTGTGTAAAATGTCCTCAATAATGTTAGTCTTATTTAATGGATGCTAGTTCTGTAAGCTGAATTGTACTAAAATATGATTTCTATCATTTAATAAGTTGATGAAAATACAATGTGTTTTGTTAACCAAAAAAACTTACATTAGTTCCTCACTGACCTGGCATTCGATGGACCGGATGTGAGCCAATACCTCGACCTCCGTATTCAGGTCACTGGGTTGGCTGCGCGGTAAAATCTCCAAATCGTCGTCGACTATTTGCTTTTCTTCAAAGCTGTCACGTAAAGTAGCTATAACACGATCGAGTTCCGCATCGGGCCTTTCAGGAGAAATTAACTTGATTAGTTCATACATTTTCTGAATCTTTTTTAATTGAAATCCAATTTTTTCATGAATCGAATTGTATTCAGAAAGCCTAGCGCCGTACTAATGCAAACTAATCTATAATTGAGGATACCCGCTACCTTAATGAAAGATTTACAACAAAATGCGATGAGTAGAAAATGTATTATTACATCCACATACACACACACACACAATATATATATATATATATATATATATATATATATATATATATATATATATATGCCGAAATAACCACGAAGGAGACACAGAATGGATGATAATGAAAAAAACCTATTGTTTTTCACCAAAATACACAGAGAAACATATATGAAGACAGAGAGAGCTGCAGGGCGTTACAAGTTCACTAATTTACTAATTTATAGCGCCGGAAATACTTTTATCCTAACTGTGCATACTACGCAATGCCTACCATCAGAGGGTCTCGAGCCCAGGACCGTTGGAATTATTTAAAGTTTTAATAATTCTAATACCCTACCTGTAGAACTTTCTATAAATTTATTAAACGTAAATATTTGATAAACAAGATTCACTAAATACTTAATAGAATACATTAATTACAGAAAGCCTAGCACAGTATCCTGTAGTAAACATGCATTTATATGTCAGGACACCACAATGTATATATGGGAGGAGAGTTACAATAAGATAAAATACCGATTAGGGCGTCCGGATCAAATAATAAACACAAAGCAACTAGCTTAACTGGGCTCAAAAAGGAGATTAGCTGGGTGTACTACGCATCATCTGCCAGCACCGGGTAACGAACCCCTTAGCAGATATCCTTTCATTTCGTTTATTATGGCTTTTTATAAATTAACTAACACTTACTTGCAGGGGTTAAGCACTGAATGACACACACACACACACATATATATATATATATATATATCCCGAATCACAAATTAAATTATTACGTAATTACTCACATCTCGAGGGTAGAGTCTTCTGCTGGTTCAAACGGAGGATCATTGCAGATATTAACGTTTTGTGTGGAGAGAAGATCATTCCGGTCAGCCGCAGCGAAAAGGTGAAGCGTAGCTCCTGCATAGAAATCCCCGTCTTCAAACAATTGCGGGGAGCTGTAAAATTTTTGTGAATGACTCATGACGGAGGGAATGTGTTTTTTTATTCACTGATGAAAATAACTGCTGCGAGTTCCAACTGAAAATGTTCCCTTTTATATACATGGCCCCGATTGACCCCACCCCAATATTCGATTCGCGAGTGTCCTGTGTGAGAACGAGTCTTTCCGCCAACCAGACATGCTGGACTCGTTCTCATGCCACAGCCGTTGGGTTGTGATTGGACGAGCCGCGAATTCTGGGGGGGCGTGTCAAATATAACTAATACACCCTATAGATTTCTTTCAAAAATGAAACAGGACCATAAGAGAGAGAGAGAGAGAGAGAGAGAGAGAGAGAGAGAGAGAGAGAGAGAGAGAGAGAGAGAGAGAGAAGTTTTGCTTGGAAAATAAAATTTGTTTTTCTGTGGTGTCAAGCAAATTGATACATATCGAAGTGTATTTACGACAAAAATAACAGATGTCAGGTGTTTTTCGACTTTACCTGTCATCTCCACACAGGTGGGTTTTGCTAAAAATATCCGCGTTTGACACTCAATTTTGAACCTTAAACCCTTAAACAATAGAGACTGAACAGGTGAAATGAATGTATTCGTTTAACTATACAATGAAAAAGGGCTTAGTAGATCTTCATGTTAGTATACTCATGTTTTCAACTTGGTTGAGCAATATATATATATATATATATATATATATATATATATATATATATATATATATATCGAAGCATTTCATAATTCTTTATTGCTGGATAGGAGGCCCCAATCTTCTACGTTTTTAAATGTGTTTGTGACAATACGCTGTATTAGAAATCGAATCCTCAAGGCAGTATTTAATTCGAGGATTGCACTGAAGAAAATTTACTTTAAGCCGTGAATAGTAAGATTTAATATGTTATAAAAACTGGTTTAAAATTACATTAAATATAATGCAGTAATGTTGAAGAGAAATTATTTAGAGTAAATCATACTAAATCCATTTATTGAATTGTAGAAGGTGCAATTAAATGAGTTATACCGTAAATTCAATTTTTTATAAATACGCGTAGAAAACGATATTTATTCGGCATGCCCAACTAAAACTTAAAATCTAATTATATTAATATTTTTTGTACCAAAGTTTAAGATATTTCGAAGAGACTATACCTTTTAAAATAATTTTGCATCATTATTTCTGGATATTTTCAACAGTAAGAGTTAATATGATCGTGAATGCCAGTTTTGAATTATATTAAAAATAATGCAGCATTTTGAATTATATTAAAAATAATAAAGCAATGTCGCGGCAGGGCTGCAAGTAAAAGAGGAAAAATGAATAAGTTACCCCTAATTTAATATATGTTTTCTTTTAAAAATCCTACTAAGGCTTTTTATGTTATAGTTTAAGGCTAAAATTGTGTATTATGGCGAAAATTTGTTTTGTATTAAACTTAGTTTATCTTATTCGATTTTTTGTTTAAAAGATCGCCTACCAAATGTCAAATTGGCCTCGTGGTATTATACCATGAGAAGCTCAATAGAAAAACTATTGGCGTTGCTTTTTTTGAGACCTTCTTCGTCTACCCCTTAGCCCCATAAACGTATTTGTTTATGTTTAATAGCTCTGTTTATTGGGTGGTATTTAGAGACCTTATCAGTCTACGAGCAGCTGGTAAGTAAAGCTGTGGTTGTTGTTGTTGTTGGTTAGCCGACCAGCACACCCTGATCGAGCACGCAGGTAACCGATCGCCCGCTCCGGAGTGGACGAGAGGTTCAGCGCACTATGTTGTGTTGTGTTCGTTGTTGTGCTAGAGCGGTACAGTCTGTCATAATTTGTTCAATTGTTTGTGGTGTGTCCTGGCACAGGGGGCAGGTGTCGTCTGTAGAGTTGTCTAGTCTGTGTTTATGTCTGTAAGTTGAGATGATGTCTACATCGGAATCGTGCTAAGTTAACTCAATCCGATCTGCTCAGGCTAGTCTCTGACCTGTCATTGGGTGGCGGCTTCGCACCTAGGACCGCATTCGGATCAAGTCGTGTCAGTGCTTTGTGGGTTAGGTGTGTGGGTATGTGTTTTCTGCACTCTGTGGTGTCTGTGGGGCGTGGTATAGAATGGAGTATTTGGTTATAATATCTCTCTGGTGTTACTTTAATGGTGCGAGGTGTTGGTGCATGATTGTACATGTAGTGGCAAGGGTGTTGTGGGTTAGTTGTCGCTGCTGCCATGATTTGTGTTCCCCTCATGTCTAAATGTTCCCTAACTTTCAGTATTTTTGTTTCTGTGTGCAGGTGTTCTATTGGTGTAATTTGAGTACATCCTGTAATGATACGAAGTGCGTTGTTTTGTATTGTCTGTAAGGTGTTTATGTGTGTGTTTGAGATAATGGGTGCCCAGCATGGGCTTGCATAGTCAATAACTGAGCGAATATATTGCTTGTATATGAGTGATGTTGTTTCCTGCTGGTGTCCAAAGTTTGTGCCTGTTATTACCCTAAGCGTGTTAAGTCTTGACGTATATTTGTTTTTCATGTCCTGAATGTGGTTTGCAAAATATAATGATGTGTTGTATGTGACCCCAAGTATTTTGGTCCTGTGAGTGTGTGGAATGTTGGTGTTGTTTAGTGTAATCTGTGGAGTTATCTGGTGTTCTTTTGTGTTGCGTGTTAGCAAGGTGATGGTTGATTTTGTGGGCGCTACTTTGAGTCTATTGTGTGTGAGCCAGTCTTGTATACTTTTTACGTATGTTTGTAGGTTATTTGTAGCGGTGTCGATGTTGTTGTGGGTGGATGTTAGAGTGATGTCATCTGCATATGATGATAAGGTAAGCTATGGGTGCTGGAATGTCATGCATGTATAAGTTGAACAGTGATGGTGAGAGAACAGAGCCTTGAGGGACCCCGTTCGGAAAAAGTTTGTTTTTGGATAACTTTCCATTAAATGTGACATGTGAGTATCTTCCTGAAAGATATTTGCTCAGCCACCTTTTGGTGTTATTGTGCATGTTTGCGTTCAGTATTTTGTTTATGAGAGGGAAGCGTAGGATAGCATCAAATGCTTTACTAATATCTATTGTTGTTAATAGTGTACGTTCAGCTGGTTGTCTGGAGTTGATGCCATCCATGATGTGCTGCGTGAGATTAGTGAGTAATGTTGTGGTTGAGTGGTGAGGTCTGAATCCATGTTGAGTAGGCGATAGTGGTATGTGTGGGTTGGTGATTTGTAAGATTAGTCTTTCTGTTACTTTGGAAGGTGTGCATAGTAAAGTAATGGGTCTATAGGAAGCTGGTTCTCTTGGGTTTTTGTTTGGTTTGAGTAGTGTAATAATTTTACCTTGTTTCCCTATGTCAAAAATAATACAGTGTTGGTATGAATATTTGCTGATATTTGTGAGAGCTAGTATTCCCTGTGGGCCCAAGTGTTTAAGGTGTATGTCAGATATGTTGTCTGGGCCAGTAGTCTTCGAATTCTTAATGTTTTTGATGATCTTGGTGGTCTGGTCTGTATTGAAGGGTGTAACGGTCGTGTCGAGTCCATAGGTTTTCTTGTGTCTGGCTGTTTGTCTGTCTGCGTGTTTCTGGTTGTTGTCTCTGTTTAAGTGACTTATCTTTGCGTAGTGATTAACTAGAATGTTAGCTTGTTGTGTATATGTTGGGATATCATTTTGGCTGCGACAGATAGCCACGTGTGAGGTGTGAATGCCGCTTTAGAGTGGGTAATGCTGTTTATAGTCTTTTATAGCCTGGATGTATCTGTGGAGTGGTTTAGTGTTGTTATGAATTCCCTAAATGTTTCTGTTTGTTTTTCTTTAAGTTTGTTTATTTCTGTGTTGAGCTGTTGTATGGCTTCTGTGTGTGGTGTTTGTGTGTTATGTGTGAGGTGGACTATTTCTCTCGTGTAATTTGGGTTGTATTTCCTAATGTTGTCCTTGGGTATGTATTTGTTTGCCTTATTGATGATCTGATTAAATGTCTTGAGTGTTGTATTGATGTTTATGATGGGTGTGCTGTTTAATGTGGTGAATCGTTCCTCAGTCTGTATTTTGAACTGTTTCCAATCAGCTTTCTTGTAATTTCTGTAAGTGTGCCTAAGGTTGTTGAGGCAGAGTGTAGAACGTGTTGTAATGATGATGGGCAGCTGGTCTGATGACAGTTGTTTTTCTGTTCTCCAGTGTGCATGTGTTGCTAGTGAGGGGGAGCAGAACGTTATGTCTGGGGAGGAGTATGAGTATCCTGCTTGATGTGGTATGTGTGAATGTTCTTCTGTATTGTTAAGAATGAAGAGGCTGTTTAGTTGTGTGTCTATGTTGGCGCCTCTGGTGTTGCTTTGGTTGTGCAGGTACCAACTAGTGTCTTTAACGTTGAAGTCTCCTCCTAAGATGACATTAGTGAGAGAGGCCAGATTGTGTAACTGTGGACTGTAATTGGCTGGGCACCTGAGGTGAACTATCTGGTGGGATGTAAATGTTGATTAGTGTGGTTGTGTGTTTTGCGAGTGTTTTAATGTTAACTGCCTGTATTTCTATCGTGTTATCTGCTAGGATTGTGTTTGTAATGTTTTGGGTAGCATCAGTGTAGCTAATGCTTTTACGTATGTAAGTGATGAGTCCACCCCGTGACCCCCAGTACGATCTTGACGGATCGCCGTGAAGTCAGGGATGGTGGGTGTTTTGTGTGTGTGTTTTAGTTTTGTTTCTTGTATAAGTGCTATGTGAATGTTTTGTTTGTGTACGAATTCCCTAAGCTGCATGATTTTGTTTTTGAGGCCATCTACGTTGTACTGTACTATGTTAATATTATGCTTCTGTATGTGTCTCATGGTCCTATTGTGTCTATGTCTTTGTGTATGGTAACATGTGTAAGTTGTAGTGGGGCCTGGATTAGTCTTAATGTCGCCGGAGAGTAAGAGTAGTTCGGGGAGCAAGCAATTTCTCCCCATAAATGAAAAAATAGCAGGCTGGTATAGGTCCGGTCCCGGAAGCCGATCGGCACTCTGACCGTGCCACGCAACAGGCCTCGACTGCCAGTCTGGCCAACCGTAGACAGCCCGCTGCACGGAGATTTGAGGAAGTTTGGCCACCAGCGCGTTGATGTTTTGGTTTGACGTCGCCTCTTCTTCGCGTTGACGTGTCCCGCGCTGGAGGATAGAGCCACTGTTAGAAGCTTCCTCGTCAACTGCTAACTGTCGACATACGTTTAGGTTTTTAGCTCCTTCCCATCAGTTTCTTATTATCTTTGTTCAAAATGTGCTGTTTAATACTCTCATTTCTTTTTGTACATTATTTTCTTTATTAATTTGTCCAACAATTTGGGATTGGAAGTATATAATGAAATTATTTCCGGTCCTGTCCTTCAAATGTTTTGATAAAAAGTTCTTTTACGATTTTCTTTCAATCAAGAATAAAAAGAATGAATTCTTTACTAAATTTTGCTTTATTCTTTCCAAGTTTGTTATACGTGTATACGTGGTTGTTATAGAAATCAAGCAAGCAATTGCTGGGCATAACAGCTAGTGGTGGTGGTGGTTGTGTAATACTGCTTCACCACCAATCGTCTAAGTTTCGACGCTTGGTTGTAGCCCTTATGTCGGTTACGTGGTGTTGATGGGTTGAGCTCCTAAAAGTCTATACTGAGACGATTGGTTGTAGCCCTCATCTCACCATGTGCTGTTGATGGGATGAGCTCCTAAAAGTCTATACTTAGACGATTGGTGGTGATGTGGTGTTTTTTTTGTGTGGTGGTTGTGCTCGCATATATTTTGCTATTGGCGTTTTACATGCATCTTTATATATATATATATATATATATATATATATATATATATATGTGTGTGTGTGTGTGTGTGTGTGTGTGTGTGTGTGATAATAGGGACTCTATGGGCGTATAGTCAGGGAGTGTATGTGCGCTTGCGTGCGCTTTTAATTCGTTCGAAGGTTATTAATATATACAGGCCATTTATGCCTTCTAAGCCAACTGGCGGATTTCGAGTTCTAAGCCAGGTGTTGCTACCTTGAGCTCTCATTAAGCTTCTGCCTTTCGCAGAAGCTGGATGGTCTCTCTCTCTCTCTCTCTCTCTCTCTCTCTCTCTCTTAGGTTAGGTATACCCCCTTTTGGGGTGTGTGAGGCCGTCCCAACTTCTCCCCCAAAGTAGTTAGGTGGACTCCCCCAGCTTGCTGGGGAAGTTCCCCTCCCCCCCTTTTTTGTTGGCACCCTGGGGATTGACACTGGGGGAGGGGGTCTTGCAACAAGGGAGGTTGGCACTGGCACTCACATAATGAACATTGCATATGCACTCTCCCATTTTGCGGCCATACTACTCGCACCTTAGATCCGAACAGTATAAAACAAAACAAAACTGGCATACTCTGTAAAATATAAAGTACTTCAAGGGTACGTAGTCATAGAGAGTAGCTGAAACGATTTTCTACTTGAGAAGAGGTGTCATCTGGAAATAAGTAAAACATACAAAACATACACTTCCAGGGATTAAAAAAATCCTCCCGGTGTACCTTCGGTCTACCAAGTGCGCGTGCCTGCGTATCATATATGATATTTCATTTATGGGGCCCCAGCGTTGCACCAGATAGTTTGAATTAAATACTGTTCATTAACTCGAGTGTGGGAGGGTTAACGAATAAAATGGCTGTGGAATCGAAAGCTTTATGCGTTTTTTCGGTTGTTTAAATACATGACAGGTTGTGTTAACTTTTATCCCGTCGAAGTGTAGTGCTATCGCCTTCATCTTCTACTGAAAAGGTAGTGGGTTCAAAATAGTATGTTTGACTTACAAATTGAATATATGTGAGAAGTGACTTTTAGGTATATTTAAGTATAAGTCCGTGTCTTGTGAAATTTGATGTCTGTTACCGATAAATAATAAGAAAAAGATCGACTGTGGTGGCATCTCATTTTTGAATGGACTGTGGCCTTTCTTCTTTTTGTATTCTTAATTAACCCAATAATATAGCTTTAGTGGTAACATGAAAAATATACCTTTAGTAATGACACGAAAATCTTAGGCCGTTTGGTTCCATATTTTATGGTAAAATAGTTTAAGGAAAAGTTGCTCCCAGAATTAAACTCCAAACTGGGGACCGCATAGACACTAACCGGGAACTTACTGGCTTTCTCTTGGACTCGTAACCCTTGACCCTTTATACTGTAGATATTACTGCGCTGACGATTATCGACGTTATAGTTGAGGTTTTAGTCATCGTAATTATTAGGGGTTACATTCATATGTAACCTTATACTACAGGGTGTCCCGTAAGTCTGGACCCATAGGGAAAAATAATAAAATTACAAAATAGTCCAAAAATTTATTACATAATCTGTTCAAAGTGTCCGCCGTTGTGTCGCACACATAGTTGAAGACGTAATCTCCACTGCGACAGCACTTTCTGAATCACAGTCGCAGAAATTTCTTGACACGCCTCCACAATGCGTGCTTTAAGGTGGAAAATGTTCTGAAGTTTGACCTCGTACACTTTGGCTTTCAAGTGGCCCCACAAATAAAACTCCAGCGGAGTAAGATCATAATAAAAAAATAATAAAAATAATAATAAAAATAATAAAAAAATATATTATAAATAAATTTTTGGACTGTTTTGTAATTTATTATTTTTCCCCTATGGGTCCAGACTTACGGGACACCCTGTATGTAATTAACTATAATTAAAAAAAAATATATATATATATATATGACCTTTGTGTGGCACCCTCAGAAAGTTACACAACTGTATATGTATCAGTCGTCTCATAGCCATGACTTCCCAAGGGAGGGGTCGAAATTGTAGAAAGGCGAACTTTTTGGTGCAACGATCTAGTCACTGCGGAGGGGGTTTATAGTAGTTTATAGTAGTTTGTGAAGTTTCCCAAAAAATGTGTGTTTATTTACGAAATGATGTTATATATTATAATATCACATCATAAGTTATAACTATGATTACAAAAGTGGACCTTTCGTGTCCAGGGGGGGGACGTTCGCCCCCTCCCCCCTGGCTACGAGCTGTGTATATTCGTACACGAGAGGTAGATTATATTTCATATAAATTTCGTCCTTTATGACAGCGCAAAATTTTGACTAATTGTACTCTTGGCACCTAAAGAACATCTTTTGCATTTCTATTAGTGTTTCTGTACACATATATAGATATATACAGTTTTTGAATAAAGTGTGTGTGTATATGTATATATATATATGTATATATGTATATATGCAGTTTATGAATAAAAAAAAAATATATATATATATATGCTGCAAAACCACAAGGAAAAAGGAAAACGATTCCAAGGCCTTTCGTGTATTCAAAGCTACACCTCGTCAGGGAATGAAGATAAAGGCGAGATGCCCATAAATATATACAACGTACAGGAAAAACAAAACAATTAGCACATACTTAACAAGGGTTAATGAGAGGCAAAAGAAATTTTAACATGATATCGTCAATTTTATACGTCCCCGCACTGTTATTGAAAGTGTTTTTAAAATGAATAAATGCACATTCTAGAATATTTCTTTCTATTATATATCTGTTTTTAACAAGCGCTTTAGAACTATCCCACTTGATGCTATGGTTACATCTATACATATGGTTAAATAAAGCATTGGAAGTATTAGCTGTTCTACCCGCATATTTATGCTGTTTTACCCTAATATCTAACGTTTTACCGGTTTGGCCTATATATACTGAGTTACATTGTGTACATCCAATCGAATACACACAACCAACAACATTATCAGGGCTATTCTTTATTAGGCGTGATTTAACAGTATTATTATACTTAAAGATTACATTAATGCCAATTGCTTTAAGTACAGTTGGAAGGTATTGAAAATTAACATGGTAAGGTAGGCTAAGGATATTTTTACGCTGAAATTCCTTTACAATTACATTATTATAATACCTATTCTTGGCTTTCTTAAGACAGTTATCTAAAAATGAAATAGGATAACATAATTTAGTACCAATATTCATGATATTGCATAACTCGGAATCTAAAAATTCAGGACTGACAACTCTCAATGCTCAAAGAAACATAGCAGAGAAAATAGAGGATTTAATCAAAGGATGATGGTTAGGGTGACACTTATTTTCGAAAGTTTGAATTTTTATCGGGACGGGCGCGTTTCTGGTTCCATTTTGTCAAACAATATCGTGTGTAAAATATTTCTGAAATAAAACAATATTTAGAACTGCCTCAATACGGTCAAAGTTTGTATATTTTCTCGAAAAGTAGAAATTTTAGATCATGATGTTCTATGCCTCTAGCAAATAAAATATCACTTCTAGTTTGTTCAAGCTACTAATCTTGACCTAAAACATATAACTGGACTTCATACTTTCAACTCTAGGTCCCCCTCAACTCGAGTATTAGCCCCTCAAGGGGGGGGGGGGTATCATGGGCGCCCATCTCCCTCTCATTGTTGCCTACTTTGCAGAGGTCACGGTGGACTTGCGGGCGGTTGGGAAGTCACAGCGGTGCTTCTCGACCACTTGTAAGAGGAACTGCCTTTGGTCTTCACTCTTGGTAAGGGCCAGGTTGAAAGACTGCATCAACGCCACCCCGCGCTCCGCGAAGTCATTGACAACTTGAAGGGCCTGGACTCGGCGGGATGCGGCGATGAAGGCTGGGTCCGTCCGCCACTCCTCCGGATCCTTGAGCAGGAAGGCGGTGCTGATGTCCAGAACCTTGAAGAACTCCTTTGATGTAGTCGTTGTGAACTTGGCCAATGTATTGTTGGCGATTGAGGCGGTGGACAGGTCCACATTGATACGCCGCGGGGGATCCTCCGATCCTTCCTCTTCTTCCATCGCTTTAATCATCTCCCGCTTTGTCGCCAAGTCGATACCCTCGTCGAAGATGGCCAGGGTGACGAGGCGCTCGCTCAAGTACCATAGGTGCCTGGCGAAGACTGTCGCCGTCGCCTTGGCCACCGCTGAGTCCGGATAATAGACGAGGGCCTTGAGCAGCGCGAGGTCCGCGGCTGGGGCCGTTGCCGGGAGCGGCGCTTTGTACCAGGCCGTCACGTAGATGGACACGGCGAAGATGGTGAATCGCCGGATTCCAGCCGCTTCGCCTGACGACATCTGAAACTGTTCCCGGAACAGGAACAGTTTGATGGCATAGATGACTTTTGCCATCCAGCGCGCGCGATGGAAGGCGCCGGGACGAGCGAACCGGGCACCCCGCTTGTTCGGACCGCCCAGCACAATTATAGAGAGCTCCAGAAGTTCCCTGTAGTCATCACGTGGATGTTGACCGTCGAGGAGGCGGCTGAATTCGATCAGCAGGTCGTCGCGGGCGTCCTTCAGGTGCTGCGGCATCGTTCCATCCTCGAAGGGCTTCGCTTTGGTTTGATCGATGAAGTCCCACTGGGCGGCGAATCGTTTGAACAGGAGGATGTCAGGACCAGTAGAGGGACCGAGGCACGCCGTGAATGCCTTCTCGCACACCAGTTCGTGGATGTGGTGGCGGCAAGCCAAATGAAGCACTGTCTTCTCGAGTTTCTGCTCAATGATATAGCAAGCTCCTCCTGAGAGTCCTGTGTTTGAGGCGGTGGTGTCAAAAGAGAGGGCACAGATCCGTCCCTTGATGTCCCAATCCTCGAGGGCAGAGAGGACGGCTTCCGCCATGGCGCGGCCGGTGCCGTCGGGGAGGCTGGGCACAGCCAGAAGCTTGTCGACGTTCTCCCCAGACACCAGAACTGGAAGGCGATCTTCAGCAGGGCCTCCGTCAGCCGCTGGTACGATTTTCCCGTCCCAGTGAACGGTCAGCGGCACAGTAGGATGGAAGGCTGCCTTCATTTCCGCTGCTGCCATAGCACGGAACTTTGCTCGGTCGCGGCGGGAGGATTCGCGGTTCAAGACCAGCTCCTCAGGGTCGTGGCCCAAGCTCCTCGCAGCCGCCGACAGCAAAAAAACACCTTCTCGGTCGGTAAGTTTCGTCCGATCCATCGCTGCGGAGAGATCAGGGGTGATCATCTTTTTCGACGCGCGGAATCGCTTGGGTGGTAAAGGGGTAGATGCTTCTGCATTCGACGTGGACGGGCCCGGGAGAGAGAGCTCTTCCTCTTCTTCTCGGCGACGACGCCGTGTCGGTGACCGAGTCGGGCTGCTTGCACCTGAGCTGGAGCTCGATGCCAGTTCGACGAGTTCTTCTCGGCTCTCTCTGTTCGCCCTTTCATCATCTTGCCGGCGGCTCCTTTCCGCTTCCTGTCTCCTCGCACGCTCCTCCTCAGTGTGCAGCGTCATGTCACGTGTGGAGGAGATGCGGCCGCGCCGCACCTCGGCCCTTTGTCCCGTCAGGAACTCCCTGTCCTCTTCGATTGTGATCATCGACATCGCCTGTTCGTGTGCGATGTCGAAGAGGCGGTCAAGGGATGAGAGGAACTCGGCCTCGTTCCTGATTTGGGTCACAGTGCGCCGTTTCGAGTTCTTGTTCAGAGCCCGCCACTTCTCGTACATTCGGAGAACCTTGTCCCTTGCGCGTTGGTCTTTCTGCGTAGGAATACGGGACCGCTCCCAGAATTCCTTGACTGCGGTCACTGTCTCAGCGGCTGCTTCCTTGATCGGCTTCTTGACGTCAAGGTGAAGGTGGAAAAAGTACTGAAGCGCCTGCTTTCCCGTAGGCAGCATGCTTCCTGTGATGCTGTGGTCCACGGTCCCCAGGAGATAGACTGCTGTTTTAGATCTTGTTGCCGAAGCCATCACGTCGTTTCAGAACTCACTGAAAAAGAGAATGAAACACTGTTAGTGTTGGCAAAACTCGTCCCAACCCATTTTCTACTTAGAATAACATGTTCTTTCGCCTGTATCAATATTTGGATAAACTCGTGTTACACCCTGTATAATACCTCATTTTAGTCTTCTGTACACCAGTGCGGAAGACTAAACCAACGACTCTGACCGTCCGTCTGTCTGTCTGTTATCATTTTTCAACTCAGAAACTACAGCAGCTATCGAAACGAAAACTGACATGATAACAGAACGCCATGAGTACTTTTCGACAAAAAGTATAAAATTTGACCTCGTTGAGGCAGTTCTAATTATTATTTTATTTCAAAAATATTTTACACACAATGTTTTTAGACGGAATGACACCAGAAATGCGCCCGTCCTGATAGAAATTCCCAAAAAATGAAAAACACCCCAAATAAGTGGCACCCTAATGATGGTCAGAATAAAAATGCACATAAGAGTTATTATTAGTAGGCTTACGGTAGACTTCATATTTGAACTGATTAGAGCATCTCCAAATTTTTAGATCAAGAAAAGATAGGCTTCCAACATTTTCTTTTTCAACTGTAAACTTAATAGATGGGACTAAATTGTTGAGCCTACCAAGAAATAAGTCCACATTCAAATTATTAGGCCAAAGGCATAAAATATCATCTATATACCTGTACCAAACCAGGTTAAAATTAACAATCGTAGGCAAAATTCTACTTTCAAAAAATTCCATATATAAATTAGCTAGTACAGGTGAAAGGGAATTTCCCATAGCTAATCCAAACGACATAGCATAAAACTTATTTTCAAACTGAAATTTACAATCTTTGACACAAAGCTTAATTAATTCAATAAGAGTGTTGTAAATTTCAGTTTGAAAATAAGTTTTATGCTATGTCGTTTGGATTAGCTATGGGAA
>JAJOZX010000019.1:642500-702500 GCA_023014485.1 Bathynomus jamesi
TGCTCTTTTTGTCCATTTGTCAGAGTTATCCCACTGTATTGATTGGAATAATGCTTCAGTTTTATTTCACTCTAGCAACATTGTTAAGAGAAATATTCTTGAGTCTGCCATTATCCAACTTTCAAATAACTTCAACATAAGCAAAGGTCTTTTTCAACTCGATCCTGTTGTTTTAAATTCCTTCAAAATAGATTTAGATAAAAAGGGTAGGACGCTAAATCTTTGGTAAACTTGTATGCTACTTTATTATCTTTTAATCTTCATTTTATTTTTATATATATCGAAACTTGACTATAAAAGGCAAAGTGTTAAAACCCGGGCAGATTTCCAGTATAAATTTGTATTTTTATAATTCATTTGATCTTGTGCTAAAAATCGATATTTTTCCTTACAAATCTGTATGCCTCTTTGTTAATCCTTTAATTTTTAATTTTAATTTTTACTTCTCTGTTTATTGCATATATATATATATATGTGTGTAGATATGTATATATATATATATATATATATATATATATATATATATATATATATATATATATATATATTTATATGTTTGTGTGTATGTATGTTATTTATTTATTTATTTATTTATTTTTTTTTTCTGTAACCTATATATAGGCCGTAACCTTTTATGTACTTCAGTGTTCCTGAGGATGTCATTAGACGAAAACGCTTGAGCACCTTTTTGTGTTTCCTTTCCTTCGTGGTTTTATTCATCATAAATATTTTTCACGTGTTACTTTCGTGAAATAATTTTCATATATATATATATATATATATATATATATAAATGAAAGTACTTTAAGGGCCAAGAATCGAAATCGATATAAATTTTACTTGTATTATTTAAAGTAATCTTAAAGGGCAAACTAAGGTTGATATTAAATAATGAGAAATGATAATTGAGAAAAAAAATAGCTTCATTTTCATTTATGAAGCAAAAAAATGAATTAAGAAAGGAAATGTCATCCTATTTATAACGGTAAACCGAAACTCTGGAAAGAATTAGTTGATTTAAAGAAAACGTGATGTGAATCATATTTTTCTTAAATACTATTTCAAAACACTTTAAATATTTAAAATCGTTTCTAATTGCGTTTAAACAAAGATAAATTTTGGGAAGCGTAATGTATATATAGTTCGATATTTAGACACGCATACACATACACATACTCATGTGTGTGTGTATATATATATATATGGGATTGAAGTCACACGGTCTGTGTATATTATGAAAGAACCTCAGGGGACCATTCTGAGTTCAATCCCATCATGAAACGGACATGTTATGTGCCTTGAAAAGTGGACGCTTAATTTTGCCAGTTGAAATTTAAGTTTTGGTTTTTGGCTAAAACTACAATAGTTACCTCTTTTTCTTTGATGTATTCAATCCGACGCGAATGCAACAAGTCTTTTGCTTATATTGAGGTTCTGGATATAGTAGGCTAAGTGTAGCTCTACCCCTACATCCTGTCCCAAAGCTGGATCCTATCTGCTTTGCATATAGCTGGTGAGGGAAGCTATATTTTTGGGGCCTCTTTGCGAGTGACCCGTTGCCCACGTCGGGCTAACATCATGAAAAAGAAAAAATTATAGTGTTTGTCATTTACCATTAATTATTCGGACTATAGTGGATTTAATTTTCCCAGAAAAGTTCCTTGTTCTATGCACGGTCTGTGTGTATCATATATATATATATATATATAGTTAGGTATTTAGACACATTTATATATAACGGGTGTGCCATAAAAAAGGGTACATTTTAAAAAGGCTATAAAATCAACATTTGTAATTTAATTTTAATAAAACTTCTACACAATAAAACATATGTATTTATCTATATGTCAACAAGTTTTCAGACTAGAATATCAAATAAGTCAAACTCCATCAACATTTAGCGAAAGAGTATGATTTTTCTACTTAACATGCAAAAATTATTAAACCTTTTTAATATTTTTTATAAAAATAATTTTTAACGTACAATTTACCTGAAATTATTAAAAAATTGTTCGAAATGCTTTCCTTCCATTTCAATAACTTTTTTTATTCTTGGCCGGAATATGGGAGAACTTAGCAGAGCGAGTCTACAGGACTAGGATAAAAGATGTCGCTCATTTACGCAAGATCATCATTCAAAAATGGGAAGAGCTTCCACAGGAGCAAGTAAATCGAGCCATAAATGAATTCCGGTCAAAAATAGAAAAAGTTATTGAAATGGAAGGAAAGCATTTCGAACAACTTTTTTAATAATTTCAGGTAAATTTTACTCAAAAATTATTTTTATACAAAAATATTAAAAAGGTTTAATAATTTTTGCATGTTAAGTAGAAAAATCATACTCTTTCGTTAAATGTTGATAGAATTTGAATTATTTGATATTTTAGTCTGAAAACTTGTTTGCTTATAGATAAATACATATGTTTTATTGTGTAGAAGTTTTATTAAAATTAAATGACAAATGTTGATTTTATAGCCTTTTTAAAATGTATCCTTTTTTATGACACACCCGTTATATATAACCTTTGGTTAACTTTTGGTTAGCTTCCGCCCGAATTGTTCATTCTGACGAAGGTCAAGCTTTTCACTCCACCTTAGACCTACAGTTTAACGTGGAATCCGAACCACGCCCCATCAGCAGCCCAGCGTCTTAACCACTAAGCCACCTAGGGTACCCATTTATCTACCAACCACTTTCTTTATTGTGTGGAAGGATGAACAGCTGGGTTTTGCTGCGCGCCGGCTGCCGTCGGGTCTCGAACCCGGGGCCGATGGATTCGTAGTCAGCGACGCTAACCACTACACCACCGAGGCGCCTTGGGCCTTGGTATGGGAATAATATAATAAGGTTAATTAATTACTGGTTATAAATTAACCCACCAACAAAATTGATCATGCAAACAGAATGAATTGTATATATAAATGAATGGTTCATGAAAACAAAGAATTAAAGAATTATTGTTCATCAAAATGGCGAGGGGCATTTTTGTGTAGATTCGGGTGTAACGAAACAATTTGGAAATTCTTAAGTATATGGAATTTAAAACACATGCATGTTAAATACGCGTGTAATTTAGGGAAGAAGACATGCATTCAATTGTCTATTTAATTCTGAATAAGTTCGGATAAAAATACCATACATAGGTTACCCCGAAACTAGGAAAATAGCTAATGTAAAATTACCTTAAAGTAAAGAAATTATTTCTGGGACGATACGTGGGTTCCGCGTTCACTCCAAAGAAACAAAGACGTTATAAAATTGAACATCCATTTATGTAAAAAATGGGAAAACTCCGCTAAAATTATATTGTTACATTATTAACAAGTTAATGGCATGTAAAATTACACCTTCTGAAAGGTTAATAATTCTTACAAATAAGATTAATCAAAAAAAGAAAATCTTATTTGGGTATATAAATAAAACTACGCCTGGCAGCCTCACTCGGAAAAGAGTCCATAGGCAGAGAAAGGTGTTGTCGTATAAATGAATCAAAGTATATTTAAAACAGAGAACGAGGATGACATTTACATCAAATTGCTCTTTACCTATTGCCGAATAACGTAGCATAAATTATGTTAGTAAATGGTGGAGTAAATGTCTTCATTGTAAAAAAATATAAAATTCGAAACAGAAGATGCCCAACTGAAACAAAGGGAACGCATAGAGTCAGTGCCTCTCCGAATGTGAAAGTATAAGGTCATAAAAAACTCCGAGTGAAAATTTGAAGTAAAAATCACGAATTAGTTCCCCCTGAAAGTTAACATAGAAAATGTGTGGTTTCCAAAGAAGCGAAATAGCTCAACTAAGTCTCCCCCTATAAAAATATAGAAAACGGGCTTAGCGAATAACTTAAAGCGAACGTCTCTCCTTGTAAAGTTAATTTCAGAAAACGCGAAAGAATCAAAACCTGGTTTCTTACGCGGTAAAATATAAAGAATGAGAAGGTGGATATAAATAATTACAAGAAATTAAATCCACCCAAAGGGGGTTTACGGCTGTAAGATAAGTAGCTGACAATTTGTAATTATTGAAATTATACATTCATCTTCTATTATATTACCTTATACATTATACCATTTCATTTAATTGTCTCAAATATCAGTTCATATAATTGAAATAGTCAAATAACCAGATAGGATTCAAATAATTCTATGAAATTGTATTATCTCAAAATACGGTCAAAAGGCCGGGTAGAGAACCAACTGTTGTTTCTAAAAGATAAGTTAATTAAAATTGTAGTATGTATGCGTTTATTCATTTTAAATGATCTGGCATATTACAATACGGTTGTATTCAGTTAAATTTAAAGTGTTTGCGCATTTTATTTAATTGTCTCAAATATCTTTTCTTTAAAAGAAGTAATTGATGTCAAAGTTTCATTGTAATTGATTCCATGCCAAAATTGGCTAACAGTCATACTTTAACTGGTTTATGCATTTTATTTTAAGTGTCTTGTGTTAATTCTAAAGATTAAATTCTTGAAGTAAGAATCAATGTCTCCAGGGTCATTTCCCTAAACAATTATTCATGACTGCCAAAATTTCATTGTTGTATTGTAATTGGTTTAGTAAGATCTGTGACGAATATATTATTTTTGTAAGACGTTTATAATTATCTCCCGACACGAATTGACAGGGAAATAAGAATATGTACAATCAGTGATATACGAGGGCCACTCAATATATTTTGCCCCACCTTTTTTTTTCTTTCCAAGTTTCCTTGTAAGTTATAGAAATTTTGTACACAAGTAGTTACATACCTTTTTTACAAGTTTTTATTTTTCCACACAGTCCCCATCCTTTTCTATGGCTTTCCTCCACCTCGAAACAAGGGCCTTTATTCCTTGCTGGTAAAAGTCCGCTAGGTTCCGCTGGAGCCACCTCTTAAGCTCCTCAACAACCTCATCGTCAATGAAACTTTCTTCCACGAATAGCATCCTTCATTGGCCCAAACAAATGGAAGTCTGAAAGCGCCAGATCCGGGCTGTATGGAGGGTGGGGTAACACAGTCAAGCGCATTTTTGTGATGGCCTCTCTTGTTTGCAAACTGTTGTGTGGTGTTGCGTTATCGTGCAAAAGAAGGACGTCTTCCAGTTTTCTCTCCGGTCGAATTCGCTTTATACGTCTCTGGAGTCTCGGTAGGGTAGCAATATATGCCTCTGAGTTGATTGCTTGTCCTTTCTTCATAATGTCGACCAGAATCACCCCTTTCATGTCCCAGAAGATGGTAGCCATAATCTTTCCTGTAGAGTGCAGAGGGAGCCGTTTTCGAACCAACGACTCGGAAGCGATTTCTTTTCTTTGGGCTTTGTGATCTTCAGTCAGTTCGCGAGGAACAAACCGTGAACACACTTTTGAGTATTCCAGTTGCTGAATTATCGTATTCACACTTCCTTCACTAATTCCTAGCTCCAGTGATAGCTCCTTGTATGTGACGAGCCGATTTGATCGAATGACGCCGTTAGCACGTTGCACAGTGTGAGATGTGACAGCCGCCGTTGCCGGGCGACCGCTGCGTGGCTCGTCATCGAGGATGGCTCTCCCTCTTTTCGATGATCTCACACGTTTAGACCAGCGTCCAATTGTGCTTCGATCAACAACAGCATCTCCGTGAACGTTTTGTAGACATTTGTGAATATTTCTAACTGTTTCCTTCTCTGCGGTTAAGAACTCGATAACAGCTCTCTGTTTACGATACACATCACTGTCAGACGCCATTTTCGAAACGTGTTAACCATCGGTTTTATACAAGAGAGTTTAAAAGCGGTTTTATACAAGGAGGGGAGGTTCAAACTGGAAAAATCCAGTTATGTGAAGCGCAGAAAGTTCAAACTTACGGCCCAAAAGACATTTCAGCGCCATGGCCTACTATTTAGCTAAGAAAAAAGGGTGGGGAAAAATATATTGAGTGCCCCTAGTACGTATATAACCTTGGAATAAATCTATATGATGTGGTTTAAATGAAAACAGGCTGAAATAAAGGTATAATTCATACCATAAAAATAAAGTAAATAAACCGCGTCACATTACAATATATACACACACACGAGGGTAATTCAATAAGTAGCCGCACTTTTTATTTTCACAATTTTATTTTCACATCTGATAGATTATAAACACATCACTTCTCAACATAGTCTCCCTGTTTCTCAATACACTTAGTCCAGCGATCTACAAGCTTCCTAATGCCATCACAAAAGAATGTGTTTGGCTGTGTGCGTAGCCAGTCATGCACCGCCTCCTTCAGGTCATCATCGCCTTGGAATCGCTGACCTCTCAAAGCGTCTTTTAGTGGTCCAAACAGGTAACAATCCGACGGTGCTAGGTCTGGACTGTAGGCTGGATGGTCGAGAACTTCAAATTTAAGTTCTTGAAGACATTTTCTAGTCTAGGTAGGCGAGGAGGCGGTGTTATGTTGTATATCAAAGATAATATTGCGAACGTTATAGAAGTAAAGCACACAATTCCAGAACCGATAGATTCGACTATAGCAGAACTTAAATTGAATGATTTCAAACTTGTTGTTGCGGTTATATATAGGCCCCCTAATCAAACAGCTGATACGGACGAAGCGTTATATCGTGAACTAAAGAGAATAATCGGTAGTGAGCAGGCTTTAGTTATGGGTGACTTTAATTGCGCCAACGTGAATTACGATACAATGCAGGGAGACGCGGAAAGTAATCGTTTAGTTAATTTTCTCGAGGATAGCTTTCTTATTCAAAAGGTTGGGGAACCTACGAGGTTGGACAGTATTTTAGATTTAGTAATAACTACGGATGATAGGCTAAATACTGATCTTCAAGTAATAGAACCGTTAAGCAATAGCGATCACAATATGGTAGAGTTTGTCCTCTCAGTAAGTGACTCGAAAACAACTAACTCGACTAAAATTCCTAACTTCCAGCACGCAGACTTTAGTAAATTTCGAAATAAATTGTCACACGTCAATTGGGAAAACGTAATGGGGAACTCCAACGCAAAACTAATGTGGGAATCGTTCGAAACGGTATTTAGGACTATAAATGAGGAATGTGTACCGTACAAAATTGAGCGTGCGAAAGTAAACAACAAGCCCTTGTGGTTTACTTCTAGAGTAGGAGACATTATAAAGAGTAGAGATAGGGCTTATAAACTACATAAATGCGATAAAGACAATTTGTGGTTACGAAACAACTACATATCTCTGAGGCGTGAAGCGAAAAGTGTAATAAAAAAGTCCAAGCGCGAATTTGAAATCTCCATAGCTCGTGACGGTAAAGAAAACCCCAAGCGATTCTTTCAATACGTCAATAATAGAAATCCAGTAAAAAGTGTCTTGGGGGCCTTTGAAAAATGTAAATGGAGTTCTAGTTTCTGAAAACAAGAAAATGGCTACCTTGCTAAACGAATTTTTTACGTCAGTTTTTACTATAGAAGATGTAACGAATATCCCTACGGTCATAGACATAATACCTTTTGATAATGGTAATATTTTGGATAATATCGTGGTTAGTGAAGGGGAAGTAATGCGCTATATTGATAAAATGAAAACGCGTAAATCACCGGGTCCGGATTCCATATATCCCATACAACTAAAAGAATTAAAAGATAGCATTGTTGTGCCGCTGACAAAGATTTTTAATGCGTCTATTTCTGAGGGGTCCGTACCAGATAATTTCAAGTTAGCAAACGTAACACCTATCTTTAAAAAGGCGATAAAGGTGCGGCGGGAAATTATAGGCCAATCAGTTTAAGGTCTTTTGTAGGTAAGCTACTGGAATCAATAATTAGGGATCGTATAGTCAAACACTTAGAAGTGCATAAACTAGTTAGAAATACGCAGCACGGTTTTAGGCGAAACAAATCTTGCTTAACTAATCTTTTAGAATTTTTCCAAAGCGTGGTTGACATTTACGATAGACATCGGGGGGTTGATGTAGTGTATATAGATTTTCAAAAAGCGTTTGACACCGTGCCGCACAAAAGACTCATTGAAAAAACTAAGGCTCATGGAATCAGGGGTGTAGTAATTAATTGGATAGAAGAATGGTTGCGAGGTAGGAAACAGAGGGTGGTCGTTGATGGAGCGGAGTCGTGTTGGGCTAATGTAGCGAGCGGCGCTCCTCAGGGTTCTGTATTGGGCCCCTTCCTTTTTCTTATATATATTAACGATTTAGATGTCGGCCTAGTCAGTACAGTTTCAAAGTTTGCGGATGACACGAAGCTGGGTGGTAGGGCGATTAATGACGAAGATAGAGGTAAAATTCAGGAAGATCTGAATAAAATCGTTGATTGGTCAGTCACATGGCAAATGAGATTTAACGTTGATAAGTGCAAAATTTTGCATATAGGTTCGCGTAACGGTAATTTTGCGTATAGTATGTCAGGGAAAGATTTAACAAGCGTAGAGCAGGAAAAAGATTTAGGAGTTATAGTCACTGGTGATTTAAAAGTAGCGAAACAAAGTACAGCAGCGGTCAATAAGGCGAACAAAGTGTTAGGTTTTATAGCTCGGAATTTTGAGTACAAATCGCGCGATATTATAGTTCCTCTTTATAAATCATGAGTTAGACCCCATTTGGAGTACGCGGTCCAATTTTGGAATCCGCATATGCGCAAAGATATAGACAAAATCGAAAGAGTTCAAAGACGAGCAACTAAGATGATTCCGTCACTTAGGGCAAAGTCGTACGAGGATAGGCTTAAGGAGTTAAAATTGACTACATTCGAGACTAGGAGGCTAAGGGGTGATCTAATCCAGGTTTTCAAAATTATGAATGGGTTCGATAACGTAGATAGAGATAGCGTTTTCGAAATATCTCAATATAATAGGACTAGAAATAACGGGTGTAAGTTGACAAGTAGAAGGATCGAGACAGCAGTTGCCAAAAACGTTTTTACGCATAGAATAGTAAATAGGTGGAATAGTTTGCCGGTAGAAGTAATTAGTAGCACGTCTATAAACATGTTTAAAAATCGATTAGACGCATATGTTGATAGATTGGGTATAGTTTAAGGTAGTAAAATTAAGGCTTTGTGGTAATAGATCTCACAGCTCAACACAAGTGTTGTGGGATATAGGGAGGCAGCATCTTGGGTTAGGGGATACTCTCTGTCTTACACACCCCATTTAAAGAGATTCCTCTGCCGAGCGGTGCCCCCCAAAGTACTGTGAGGTATTGAAAAACTCATGATCTTCACTTGCCCCACAAACACCTTGAAATGGGAGACCCAAAATGGGTGCACACACATTTCTACATTACTGTACAGTCTTTACAGCCACACCTACACTTTTCCTCCTAAGTATATATATTGTAATGTATATGGTTGTAAATTTTGACTTGGTCCGCAATCGATATGGACTGTGTCTTATTTTTGGTTGGCAAGGTACTAGTATTGATGGATACCGTAATGAAATTGACTGGATTCTTTGGATCTGATATATTTGCATGTCGGTTATAAATAGATATAGAGTGTAACATTTGTGGATAGTAATCTATTATGACTTGATCCTCTGGATCCAGAGATTCTATCTTTAGTTTTAAATCGATAATTAATTAGTTTTAAATTAATAATTGTTTGGTTTTGTAAAAATTGGTCGTTGCCAATGTACAGGCAGTTTTTATATAAATTTCTTATATTCTTGTGGTTCGGAACCCACGTTAAATTGTAGGTCCCCTCCGCCACCACGGAGGACATGCACAATACACAATTACGAACACAGTTAGGTAGACCAGCCATGAGTGGATCCTAGGGTCTTTGTTGGTCTGAAACATTATAACATTATAACATTATAACACCTTCCGACAATCTCCCTCTCCGTTTGTGCGAATTGCTTGCTTTAACTCATTCCGAAGCATGTCAGAATACGATGCACTTGTTACTGTAGTTCCACGCTCTAGATAATGTTCAAGGATAGGGCCTCGTGTATCCCAAAACAGTGTTAGCATAACTTTACCTGCTGACGGCTGCGCTTTGAACTTCCTTGCAACGGGAGATGTTGGATGCTTCCATTGCATGTTCTGTGAAAGAAGAGCACAAGCTTAATCGTATGGACGTCTGCTCTCGTCTTTTGGCGCGGTATCATAATGAAGGTGGAAACTTTTTGGAGCGCATTATCACTGGAGATGGAACCTGGATCCATCACTATGAATCAGAAAGCAAACGACAGAGCATGCAATGGAAGCATCCAACATCTCCCGTTGCAAGGAAGTTCAAAGCGTAGCCGTCAGCAGGTAAAGTTATACTAATACTGTTTTGGGATACACGAGGATAAAGAGATGGTTTGTGTTTTTTATTTCATGATAAAATATTACAGATATTGAAGAATACAGCTATTGTGGAATAAGGATTGCAGTGCAAAATTGTGTAAAACCAAGTCGCTACTATTTCAATCAATAAACATTAAAAAGTGAACTTATTTCATTAGGGGTGTCACGAGCAAAATAATAAAAATGCTCACATTTACTATCTCTCTATAAACTATTAGAATATTCCAAACATTAAAATATACAGAATTTTAACAACAAATGATGAAAAATTACTACATTGATAAGAATTTTTATTTTTTAATCAAAATTTTTTTAACGGTTTAAAAACGTTATTCAGAATGTGGACGAGTAAAAAAAAAAACATTCGAATATGTTCTGCACTCGAACAAAAATGTTTTTTTAGTCGGTATGAAATGATTTCTTAACTGTCAACAGTCACGTTTATCAAGAAATCTTATAATACTTCATGCTAGAGTCTGAAGAACAGCTGTATGGAGACGAACCAATTATTTTTCAACATGACCTGGTTTCAGCTGATGCGGCTCTTGCAACATCTGGTTGGTTTGATGCTCATGAAATTGAATTACTACCATGGCCAGCTAATTCTCCCGATTTTAATCCGATAGAAAATCTTTGGAATATTGCTAAGTAGAATGTCCAAAAGCGTAAATCAGGAACACTAAGTGAACTGAAGTGGTGTTTGATAACAACCTGGCAATCGATAACTATAGAAGAATGCGAGAGGCTTGTTGACTCGATGCTACGTCGATTGAAGGCCGTAATCAGGTATCAGGGCTAAGGGTGGACTAACTAAATACTAAGACGCAGCGTCAAAAAGTCTTTGATTAAAGTTTAATATATTGGTAGTACTCAATAAACATAATGAATTTATTCTATTTTTTTGTAACACCTCACAAATTATTATATTTTGGTATGTCGCTATGCATTAACTTTTCACTATTTAATGAGGTTTTTGCTATATTTCAATTTTTTTATCAAAATTGGCACACACACACACACACACACACACACACACACACACACACACACGTCTTTTCGTCATAATGACGTCACAGATATTCAACATTCCTCATAAAGGTTTTATAACTTCAAGCTATTATGAAGGTCATGAACGCATTTGAGACTATTTTATCTTTTTGGTCCAGAGTTGTACTGTATTTTAAGTATTTTAATAATTTTATAAGCTCAAATTGTATATCCATCTTTTTATTCAAATATTCCACCAGGGACTTGAAATTTTAACGAAAATTTTTTTTGTTGCTTCCATTGTTGAAGAAAGAAAATACATTCAACATAAGGAGAACCAATTACTTTAAATACTGGTATTCAATTTATGAAACTAAATTGTTATCATTTTACTTGAGTAATAAAACTATTTAACATCATTTTAGCTGCGGTATATAAGTAACAAATTCTGTGCTGTATATTGTGGAGTGAGCTCAGGAAAAACATTTAAACAAATTTCAAATGTAAAAATATGAAAATTGAAAGTTTTCACAATAAATTAGCAAAATTTATGAAGGGAATTAATTTTTTAAAATCTAGGCAAGGTATCAGCATCTGCATCGGCATCGGCTAAATTTTGAAGGCGGTACATCACTAATATATATATTGTTTGTTTCTTTTGTGATTTAAGGGAAGAGATAGTTGATATATAACGTAGTGTACGCGAGGTGACGGAAAGACTTGCAACGCTTGATGAGGGCAGGGGTAGGGTTACAGTTGACGAAGGCCGAACCTATACTAACGTTGAAGACGTTAGTAATTTGAAGGGTGAGGTGAGGAACACAGTTTCTATTATAGGTAGCTTATCGGGAAGGTTAGACAGAGTTGAGGAAGGGGTTAAAGTTGGTCCGAGATTAGTAGACGGGGAGGGATTTAGAGAAGTTAAGGGTGGAGCTAAGCCACGTACGTTAGGTGATAGGAATCCCTCCCCCGCTTTCGAGGTTTCGAACCCTTTCGCCCAGTTGGATAGGGATGTGAACGAGGGGGAAACTATTTTAATTGGGGGCTCTTTATTGCGCCATATGGATAAGGAGTTCGTTGAACGGAATCCAACCAAGAGGAGGAGGGTCTGTCTACCAGGGGCCAGGGTTGACAGAATTAGAGACGAAGTAGATAGGATTGATGTTGCCTTCCGTCACTCGATATTGGTGATGATGGTAGGGGGCAACGACTCGTATAGGCCCGATACGAGAGTGCCTGACCTTTTGGAGGGATATAGGTGGTTGGTAGGCCCAAGTGGTGGAATAGGGAAATAGGCGAGTTCATAAACGAGCGAAACGTAGCGTATAGACTTAATAAGCGCAATGGCACAGTAGCTAACTTTAATAGATATATCGACCTTAGACGTCAGGTTAAAAGATCTGTGAGGAATGCGAAGCGTAATTTAGAGATACTTATAGCTGCGGATAGTGACCATAATCCCCAAAAGTTTTTTGACTACGTGAATAATCGTAAGCCGATAAAAGATAACATAGGCCCTCTAGTGGACGCTAACGGCGCTTTGGCTTTTGACGCTCAGGCGATGGCGGGTATTTTTAACAACTTTTTTGCGACTGTTTTTATCGTAGAAAACGTAAATAATGTCCCCGACGTTGACGATATCGTTCCATTTAGTAGCGAGACTATTTTGAAGGGAAGAGATAGTTGATATATAACGTAGTGTACGCGAGGTGACGGAAAGACTTGCAACGCTTGATGAGGGCAGGGGTAGGGTTACAGTTGACGAAGGCCGAACCTATACTAACGTTGAAGACGTTAGTAATTTGAAGGGTGAGGTGAGGAACATAGTTTCTATTATAGGTAGCTTATCGGGAAGGTTAGACAGAGTTGAGGAAGGGGTTAAAGTTGGTCCGAGATTAGTAGACGGGGAGGGATTTAGAGAAGTTAAGGGTGGAGCTAAGCCACGTACGTTAGGTGATAGGAATCCCTCCCCCGCTTTCGAGGTTTCGAACCCTTTCGCCCAGTTGGATAGGGATGTGAACGAGGGGGAAACTATTTTAATTGGGGGCTCTTTATTGCGCCATATGGATAAGGAGTTCGTTGAACGGAATCCAACCAAGAGGAGGAGGGTCTGTCTACCAGGGGCCAGGGTTGACAGAATTAGAGACGAAGTAGATAGGATTGATGTTGCCTTCCGTCACTCGATATTGGTGATGATGGTAGGGGGCAACGACTCGTATAGGCCCGATACGAGAGTGCCTGACCTTTTGGAGGGATATAGGTGGTTGGTAGGCCCAAGTGGTGGAATAGGGAAATAGGCGAGTTCATAAACGAGCGAAACGTAGCGTATAGACTTAATAAGCGCAATGGCACAGTAGCTAACTTTAATAGATATATCGACCTTAGACGTCAGGTTAAAAGATCTGTGAGGAATGCGAAGCGTAATTTAGAGATACTTATAGCTGCGGATAGTGACCATAATCCCCAAAAGTTTTTTGACTACGTGAATAATCGTAAGCCGATAAAAGATAACATAGGCCCTCTAGTGGACGCTAACGGCGCTTTGGCTTTTGACGCTCAGGCGATGGCGGGTATTTTTAACAACTTTTTTGCGACTGTTTTTATCGTAGAAAACGTAAATAATGTCCCCGACGTTGACGATATCGTTCCATTTAGTAGCGAGACTATTTTGAATGATATAACTGTTTACGAGGGTGAGATTGCGCATTATATCGATAAGCTAAAAGTTAGTAAGGCTCCAGGCCCTGACGAGCTTTATCCTAGACATTTTAAAGATTTGAAAGACGTTATAGTAGGCCCCTTAACAAAAATTTTTAATAAATCACTGGAAGGGGGATTATTCCTGAAGACTTCAAATTAGCTAACGTTTACGCCTATTTTTAAAAAAGGCGACCACACAGTAGCTAGCAATTATAGGCCTATTAGCTTAATGTCAATTGTCGGTAATCTTTTGGAATCCATAGTTAGGGACCGTATCGTCGATCACTTAAAAAGTCGCGATTTGATTAATAGTAATCAGCATGGATTTCGACGCCATAGATCTTGTTTAACTAATTTGTTAGAGTTTTATAACGAAATAGTGCGCGAATACGATAGGCATAGAGCGGCTGACGTCATTTATTTAGACTTTAAAAAAGCGTTCGATACAGTTCCGCATAGAAGATTAATTGCGAAGCTTAAAGCGCACGGTATACTATACACGGTCAGGTAGCTAACTGGTTAGAGGAATGGCTTCGTGCTAGAAAACAGAGGGTCGTTGTTAATGGTAGTGAATCGGGATGGTTGGATGTAGGTAGCGGTGTCCCACAGGGTTCGGTGGTAGGCCCATTGCCATTCGTAATCTACATTAATGACATAGATGTAGGGTTGACCAGTAACGTGTCAAAATTTGCGGACGATACTAAAATAAGCGGTAAAGTTGTTAACGTGGACGATAGAAATAGGCTCCAAAACGATGTAAATAGGATTATGGAGTGGACGGATAAGTGGCAGATGCAATTTAACGTAGACAAATGTAAAGTTTTGCATATAGGTTCTCGTAACAATAATTACACGTACACGATGGACAATAGACAGTAAGGGAGCGTTGACGAGGAAGTAGATTTAGGCGTACCCGTATCTAAGGATTTAAAAGTTAGGAACCAGTACCTGGAGTCTTGCGCAAAAGCTAATAGGATGTTAGGCTTCATAGCGGGTAATTTCGAATTTAAATCAAAGAATATTATATTGCCCATTTACAAGTCCCTAGTCAGGCCTCATTTAGAATATGCCGTTCAGTTTTGGTGCCCGTATTTGCGTGAGGATATTAATAGGTTGGAAAGGGTTCAGCGTCGCGCCACGAAACTAATTCCGTCATTGCGCAACAAGTCTTACGAAGATAGGATTAAAGAGTTTGACTTGCATTCACTCGAAACTAGGAGATTAAGGGGGAGCTTATTGGAGTTTTGACAATCGTTAATAAAATCGATAACGTAAATTTTGACAAACTGTTCACTTTCGATAATAGCAATACTCGTAATAACGGATTTAAGGTGTGTGGCAGACGTTTCATTACTAACATCGCTAAAAACTTTTTAACGTTTAAAGTAATTGATAAATGGAATAATCTTCCCGCGCCTGTCGTGAACTCTACCAGCGTTAATATGTTTAAGAACCGTTTAGTTAGGCATTTTAAAAATATTAACGTTGTTTAAAATAAAAAAAAATTGCAACAGGAGCTCTGGGGGGTGGTGGTCGAGGATGAGTCTGTTGACGATTAATGCCAACGTGTGATGCCAGCAATAAAATTATTAAAAAAAAAAATTAGACTAACACGAACGTAGATGTAGCTCGTAGCGTAAACTAACCCACTTTTGTATACTCTTCCTCCTTTTTTTTTCTTTTCTTATCCTCTCTTTACTTGCATGTCTGTAGTTTGCATGGTATGACAGTGTTTGAGTTAAGACTGTGTTTGCATGGTTTGTAAGCGTTCTTATTTTACTTCTTTTCATCTTTCACCCCTTTCCTATTCTCTTCGACTATTTTTCCGACTTGTCGGAAGTGGCTGGCGGATGATGATGGTGAGTCTTTCTTTCTCTTTTTCTGAATGAATGTTAACACACGAATGATAGGTTTTGCTACTTAACTCCTTATTCTCCTCTTTTAACCCCCTACTCTTTCCTTTCTCTCGGGCTAACCTTAGAGTGGGTCTTAGGGTCTTTGTTAGCCTTAGCTTCTGTAGATATATATATATATATATATAATATATATATATATATAATATATATATATATATATATATACACAGTATATATTTGTAGGAGCATAACGGAAAATTTCTTTTCCTCGCCTCCGTCATATGGCTGTAAAATTTCCAAATGCATGACCAAAAACAGAACATAAAAGAACGTTTATTTTATTTCGTTTCTCGAAAATGCCCCCCAAAACTTTGTAGCGTCTCCTGGTTTTTGAGCGTCACCGAGCCTATAAAAGTGCCAGTCCAATTCTGGTCGCCCTCATTGCCTTCTTCTCGAGTCTTCATTTCACATCTCGCTCCGTTCCTTCGTCACGTAACGTCACTCGATCTCAGCCGGCCGTTTTCCTTGAAAACTCCTTTCAAGCATACACAAAGTTGATAATTTCTGTTGAGGCCCACTACCATTTCAACGCCCCCGGAAACAACCTCACTTCTACATGATTCAACTGGCACCATTCTTTCCGCCACTTTGCCTCAGTCAACATTCATCCATTTCGACCTGCGAATCTTCATTTCCCTTCAATGAGTATTTCTTCATTCAAACATGCTCGTAGGCTCTCCCGTCTTCCCAGTCTACCTCCAAAGAAACCTTGGTCTGTAAACCTCACGTAGGTTACCATCTCATTTGGCCTACCGCTTATTCCGTCGTGTCAAACTACTTTTGCTTAGTCTACAAACTCAATATACTTCCAGCCTAACCGAATTGGCTATCTCGAAAGTGTTCCTCAATACCGTTTGAAGCTAAGTGACGTATTTACGACCGCTATTAGGCCTAATCCGTACTCTCGTTACCTCAGTTATTCTTTGCTTAATTGCTTATTGTTGTGTGTCCAATACCGTATATCTCATTACCTAAATTATTGTTTCTTGTCACTAGTGTAGCATTTAACTCTCATACTGTATAAAAACCATTTTTTATTGTTAATAATCATTTCATTATAATATTGCATAAATTCAGTATAAATAATTGTTAATCACTATCAACAAATAATTATTTTATTTTTCTAATTAAATGAAAAACCACGAAGTGTCTGTTTGGCTGAAAGGTCAAACTGGTGATCCAATATCATTTAATTTTATTTTACATATTACAGTAGGCCTACCGTTGGGCCACTATACATATATATATAAGAATAGGATCTTTGTGTGGTACCCTCAGAAAGTTATGGAACTGCATATGTATATTTGTACACGAGAGCTAGATTATATTTCATGTAAATTTCGTCCTTTATGACTATACGAAAATTTGTCTAATTGTACTTTTGCACCTAAAGTACATCTGTTGCATTTCTATTAGTGTATGTATATACATATATAGATATACAGTTTATCGATAAAGTATATATATATATAATATATATATATATATATATAATATATATATAAATAAATGAAAGTACTTTAAATGGCAAATCGACTATCTTCGTTGTTATCACAACCTGAGTGAAACGAATGATTTGGGAGAAGATTGTCTCGGAATAATTGTTTGTAACAACGGTCCCGGCTGCCAACTTATTTATTGGGTGGAGGGAGCAGCAGCAGAGATTCCATAAGAACTGAAAAGGTCGTAGAAGAGAAACGAGAAAGAAAAAGAGAAAGCGGATAAAAAGAGAAAGGAGTGTTCGTAGGAAGAGAGAAAAAGAGAGAAAATACATTCAGGCTGAACCGGGAAAACAGGTTCTTCTTGTAGGTGTGGGATTCAAACCCCGGTTTCACTGAACTCAGAGAGAATCCAACGAGCTTTCTGGAAACATGGCACTTGATGCAAGAGAAGAAACGGCGCCAACACCTCTCGCAAGACGTGAAAAAGAAACTCATTTTACAAACTATGAATTTGTGAATAAATTATGAATAAATTTTGCAATTGTCACTTGATAACCTCTTCAGAATCTTTATTTCTAAATCTGAAGTACATAGCTTAGGAATTAGGCATTACACAGTATTGAATACATGCAAAAATTGCATATGTTCTCGGTCTCGAGACCTTTACCTTAAAGCGCTCTGCCTCAAGGGTGCGCTGCTCCCACGAAGTCCACTCAGCGCCTCCTGAGGCGGGGCCACGACGGGGTCGCCACCCTTCTTTTCTCTTGCTCCTGCCATACGATTTGGTCCCCTATTGAATTTGTGGGGGCTGGTCTGGCAGAGGAATACCCTGACACTGTGCATTGGTCGGGTATGTTGGCTAAAAACATGTCCAAGTGTTTTTTAAAAGTATCTACTGGGACTGCACTTATATCTCTAAGGTACTGAGGCAAGGAGTTAAACAGGCGAGAACCCTGCCTAGAGATACTATTATATTGAAGGGTTTGAATCCTTCTCAGACTGTTTGGTGGGAGGTGATATTTTTTACACATTCTGCCAGTTCTTGTTAAGGTGGGCACAATTGGTTCAGTATTGGGGGCAACTAAAAGCCCTTCTAGAATTTTCCAGGTGTAGATTAGGATGTATCTCTCAAACCTTCTCTCTATGGAATAAAGGTTGAGGCCTCTAAGCCTATCCCAGTAGTTTAATTTGTTTTTACTCACCTGTTGCCCATCAGGTTGTTTAATATACGAGGTAAAGGTTCTTTGTAGGCCCTCAATTTTTTGCAATTCATTCTGTTTGTGGGGAAACCATAATTGAGAGCAGTAGTCAATGCGTGGAAGGACAAGTGATTTCCACAGGGTAAGCATGGTCATACTGTCCCTAGTTCTGAATGTCCTCAGTATATATCCTATTAGTTGTTTGCATGATGAGGTTACTTTGTCAATGTGCCTGTTGAATGTTTCATCTTCAGATAATATAATCCCTAGATCCCTGACATGATCAGTTTGTGCAATATCTTTTCCTGTGGGTCCAGTGTAGTTGAATTGTTCTTTCAGGTATTTATTTGGTCCATACTTAATTAGTTCAAATTTGTCTTCATTGAAGGCCATATTGTTTGCATCTGCCCATGCATATATAGTTTGTAGATCTTTTTGTAGCTCTACACAGTCTTCTTTTTCTGTAATTGGTCTTAGTATTCTGGTATCATCTGCGAATGACAGGAGAGAGCTTCCTAGGTTACAGTTTATATTGTTTAGCATTATAATGAATAGAATTGGTCCTAGTACTGTGCCTTGCGGCACTCCACTAATCACTTCTTTTTCTATAGATCTTGCTCCATTTACAGTTGTTATTTGTTTTCTGTCAGAGAGAAAGGCATGGATCCATTTTCCTACTTTTCCACAAATACCAAGTTCTTTTAGTTTATGAAATAATATACCATGGTCAACCTTGTCAAAAGCTTTTGCAAAGTCTAGATAGATGACATCAACATTGTGGTTTTCTCCCAAGTATTGTAGGATTGTATTGCAATGGTCTATAAGTTCAGTAAGGCAGGATCTCTTGTGTCTGAAGCCATGTTGAAAGTCTTCTAAGAGATATTCATTTTCTATAAAACTGACAATGTGCCTTTTCAGGACTTTCTCAAATATTTTAATAATATGGGAAGTCAAAGATATGGGTCTATAGTTCTTGGCTTCCTTTCTTTTGCCTCCTTTGTAGATTGGGGTAATATTTGCTTGTTTCATGATTGGTGGTATTCTACTGGTGTCTAGTGAGGATCTCCACAGGATTTTCAAAGGCAGAGATAAAGTATGTTTGCATTCCTTAAGAATCTTGGCTCCAATTCCATCTGGACCAGGGGCTGAACTCCCCGGTAGCTCTGTTATTGCCTGTTGTATATCTCTAGTGGTTATTTGTATATCTTCCAATCTCGGTCTCGAGACCTTTTTTTCTGGTCTCGGTCTCGGCCATGGTGGTCTCGACTACATCACTGCATTAGAGGTGGTAGTGTCTTTTAAGTATTTGGGATGTGTTGTGAACAAAAGAGGTACGAGTGCGGACGAAGTTAATAGTAGAGCGAATTAAGGAAGAAATGTGGCTGGTGCTCTGAAAACGGTTGTGAGAAACCGAAGACTGGATAGAGATGCTGCGAGATGTTTACATGAAGGTGTGTTGGTACCGACACTTTTGTATGGGTGTGAAACATTGGCAGGGTATCAAAGGGAGAAGTCAAGAGTGAAGGCAGGTGAGATGGATAATCTGAGAAGTATGTGTGTGGCGTGGGTCCGATTAATAGATGAAGGAATCGTGTGGTTCTGGAAAGATTTGGTGTTCTGAAGTCCACGGAAGTGAAAATTGAGGAAAGTGTGTTAAGGTGGTTTGGAAATGCTGAAAGAATGGAAGATGACAGAGTTGTGAAAAGAGTGTATAAGAGTGTTTGCGAAAAAGATGGATGGACATGGTGAATGACTGGGTGAAGAAGCATGGATATGATCTAGGTGATGCACGAGAATGGCTGCAAGTCAGTTGGAATGGAGGAGGTTTGTTAGAGTTATGTAAGTTCGCGACTCTATCTCTTTTATTTTTGACAAGGCCTCGAAGTGCCACTATGCAAGGAGTATGAAACGCCGCAGGTGTGGAATTTAGCTATGTTGGGGAGGGAAATGCTGGTCCACCAGGACATCTGTGTGAATGGATGTGTACTTTTACTTTCTGCCTTCTTTCTTCTTCACTACCTTCTGTATTTCATATCAGGGTTGTTTCTGACTTCCCAATTCGTTGGGAAATGAGAGTTTTGTTAATGTATGTACTCGTATGTATGTAGAATATTTTTGCACAAAAGCAACTTTCTCATGCAAAAAAATAAGATTATCCAGAAGTAAGCAAACACCAGAATTTCTTTTTTACTACAAATTTTGTATTATTTTTTTTTATCACTGATATGATCTACAAAACTGACGTTAAAATGACGTTAATTATACCTAAAATTCATGCTGACAAGTCGGGGTACACTGGGCCACACTTATCTTACGGTTCAATGTATCCCGACTTTTATAACCGATGCTACCTTATTAAAAATTATTAAAAACTATTAAAAACTATTAAAAATCTATAAAGGAAACCGTACAATTTTGGCATTGTAAACCTCAGAAAAAGTGCACAGAATCGTAACCTATCCTCATTGGTTTGAATAAAGGTAAATCGTGATTTTAGTGTTTACCTATAAAAGTGAGTGGGTATTATAGTCATTCCTTGACGTTACTAAATATAAAAAAGAGTCAATACAGTATGATCTATTCCTGTTTGAAAATTACACCTTTTCGCAATAATATTTTACAAAGAAAAGAAACCCTTTTACATCTAATAAATTTGGAAATGTGAAGATATTTGTCCTTTCACAAAACACACTATCCAAAGACAGATCAATACAAAACCAGAGGTCTACGGTAACTCAAAGAAATATATAAAACATCCTTTGCGAGTAATTCATAAAAAATATCTACGAACTCTCTCGAATAATGACAACAGACAAAGTCACACTTCCCCAATGTTTAAAGAGTTAAATATTTTAAGACTAAATTACTTATAAAAATTCAACGTTGCTGTCAATATCTTATCTTCAAAGTTGTCAATAAAATTCAACATACATCACCCATTCAAAGGGCAATCACCCACCATTATAACACCAGACTGCTCAGTGATTTTATGCACAAACCTAACTATACAATAGAAACTGCAGAAAAAAATGCACTCTCCTTCAAAGGAGCAGATGTACGGAATGCAATTCCCATGCATATCAGGCAGGATTCATCAATAAATGTATTTTGCAAATCACTATAAAATCACCTCATTAGCTCTTACTGATGTATAAGTTCACTACTGCCATTTTTACCATAGTAACGAAGTTCCCATTTTATAATCAACTATTTAAAATATGCTAATTTCATTAAAGATTTTTAATTGCGTAATTTATTCTTTTCATATTTTTTTTTTATTAAGCTTCATTTATTTTCTACTAAATACACAATAAATCATTTAATTTAAAATTATGAAACATTTTGTAAACTTTACACTGTATTATTATTATTATTATTATTATTATTATTATTATTATTGCTAATGTTATTATTTTTTGTTATCACTGTTACTATCACTTGCCACTTTTACTTTTTTCATGTAATAAATAAACAAAATGGCCAAAAACTCTCCATGCTTTCAAGTGCATATTCAGATAAGAGTACTGTGAATATATTAATGTTATATCAAATATCTAAAAATTGTAAAACTCTCTCACTTGTATTCTTTTCTGAATAAAGATTTTGAATTTTGAATTTCGAATTTCGAATTTTGAATTCTGTGATTCAGTAGTCATTAGTTACAACTTTCAAAACAACCAACATTTAATTAATTAATTAATCCCCAAGACCTGTCTCCATTTAAGTGCGTTGAAAAAGTAAAGATCCGAATAAAATCAGGCTTTGAAGGGCATTAAGTAGTGATGTGCCAATTTCAAAATTCAGCCGATGCGGATGCTAATTCTTTGCCTATATTAAAACCAATTCCCTTCATAAATGTGAAAACTTTCAATTTTCATATTAAGTTAGAAACAAAAGAAGAAGAGAGCCAAAATCAAGGTCCAAGGTTTTAGGGATGCCTGGACACTCTTCGTTTGAAAGATTAGGGGGGTCATAGACAGGGGAAAAGATGGATTGAGAAAGATTGTTCCAGAGTTGACCAGTTGAGTAGATGAAAGAGTAAAAATACCAATTAACCCTCGCGTTAGAGAGTTGGATTGAAAAGGAATGAGAATGTGTCCAAAGTCTGGTGCTGCGTGCTCTCCTTAAAGGAAGAAGCATGCAGTTAGATGTTGATGTTAAAAAGTTTTGTTACTCACTGAAATGATAAAATAATTTTATTTTAATTTCATAAATTGAATACCAATAATTAAAGGAATTGTTTTTCCTTTTGTGGAAGATATTTTCTTTCTTCAACAGTGTAAACAACAAAAATATTTTTCATTAAAATTTCAAGTCCCTGCTGGCTAATTTGAATAAAAAAAAATGGATATGTACGAGTAATTTGGGTTTATAAAATTGTTGAGATACTTAAAGTCAACATAATAAGATGGTTTAATATGTAAATTATAAAGTAGAACTTAATATCGAATTATTATTTATATAGAATAGGAGATTACAATAGTTTATAATCTATATATTATAATAAGAGAGCTGTCCGTCTGTCCGTCTGTCCGTCTGTCCGTCACACTTTCAGAAATTGTGAGAAAAAATTGTGAGAAAAAAATTCAGAAATTGTATTACGGGCGGCAATGTGAAGCTCAAGATTTTCATGACTGTGTTCTTTTCTGTAGTTTAGCAATGGGGAAGGGTGGGGGTGGGGGTAATTGAGGATGGGTGGGGTAATGGGGAGGGGTGGGGGTAATGGGGGAGGGGGTTAGCCCCCAAGTTGTATGAATGGGGGTGAGGAGGTTTTGGGAGATACCAGATTCAGAAATGTTGACACAATGTGAAGCTCAAAATTTTCACGGCTGGGTTCTTTTTTTGTAGTTTAGCCTGTCTAACCGTCAGCGAAGCGGCGGGAATTGTACTAGTACAGTATAATATAATTAGAGGAAACATAAATTTATGGGGAACTTAACTTATTAAGCATTCCTTTTCTCATGAATGTAAAATATCTTTTTATAATTACACTTTGAAATGAGTATAAATTATCATAAATAGTGTTTTTTGTGTGTTTAATTTTCTATAAATATAGATTTTGTTTTGTGATGAAAATTTTTAAATTTCAAAGATGCCCAGAAAATGGTTGATTCTGCCGGTGCCGATGCCGATTAATCGGTACACCACTAGTATTAAGGTCTACTTATTTGATTTGATTTTTCTGTAAAAGGCATATGGGCTTACATTTAACTTGTGTATTGTAAATGGTACTGATTATATATATTATATATATATATATATATATATATATAATATATATACCTTTTATATATATACCTGTTATAACTGTCTCCAAGCCATGAAGTTTCATAGAGCTCCCATAGTAAGTGCTAAAAGAAGAACACTTTCAGCCTTAATTCAATTAATTTCAATTCAGTTTGCCTTTGGGACTACAATGCACTGTACTCTATATGCCATAGGAGTGACATGCAACTATATTGCAGTATCTGGCATCTGTAATTAAATTATATTTTTTTCATGCATACAAACATTAGAAAAAATCTCGTGTCCTAACAAAGTTGGGGTGAGAAGACAAAAACAGCTTGGATACGAGCCGAGGCTATTGGTTCCCATCGTTGGAAGAAAGAGGGAAGGATGGGAGCCCAGCCTAACCTTTCCCCTCCTGTATCGCAGGAGATGCGAGCGAATTGTGGCTGAGGGCGGGTGGTGGGGTTCCTACATCCCTCCTGTCATGTGTTCATTTTTAATAAGAAATTTAATAATAATTATTAATGGTTATTTTAAATGGAATTACGAGTGATATGTTGAATATTTATATGAAATTTAATAATGACTATTTTAAATGGAACAAAATTACTGGATTGTATTGCTGTTGCCAAGGGAAAGAATTGACTAATCACAAAAGGCGGATTTGGAGCTACGGCGAGTTTAAATTTTGAAATGCCCTGGTTTAGGCAGTTTTTATTTTAATATAAAATAAATAATTGTGGAAATGGACTATTTACTTTATTTAATTTGGCCCTAAAGCTGTAGGCTTTACGGCTCTTAACAAAGCTAAAACATCGCTAAATATTACTTAATTTAAAATACACAAATGGACTAATAGTTGAAAATTAAACAATGAATTTAAATCATTGCAAAGTCCATTAAATTATTATGAAGCGATTTATTTTTTATTTAATTACATTCATAAATTTATTTATAAAATAAATATTATAATGTTACAATTTCTGTTACGTTACAATAATACAATTATATATAACCGAGAGGATGCTGCCGAGAGGATGCCTCACGGGTGGGCTGCTCGTCTGTCTTTAAATAGTGAAGATTTTTGACTGTTTCCGCGGAAAATTTAGATATCATTATGTTCATGAACTCACAGTGATCCCGCGTATATATTAGCATGTTACTCGTATAGTGGGTAATAGTGTCGTGATAATTAATGTGAAATAATGGTTGTGCGTGGAGATGGTGGTATCTGGAACGTGATTTAAAGGGAAAGAAGTGGGCACTCCAACCAGCATCTCCTTCCCCTTCCCCTCCTCCCACCCACCCCCACCGTCCACATTGCGAATCTTCCGTTTAATGTTATGTTATAATAATGTTATGTTATAATGTTTTAGACAAACAAAGACCCTAGGATCCACTCATGGCTGGTCTACCTAACTGTGTTCGTAATTGTGTATTGTGCATGTCCTCCGTGGTGGCGGAGGGGACCTACAATTTTACGTGGTTCCGAAACAAGAAGCCTTAATTTTACTACCTTAAACTATACCCAATCTATCAACATATGCGTCTAACCGATTTTTAATTAAACATGTTTATAGACGTGCTACTAATTACTTCTACCGGCAAACTATTCCAACTATTTACTATTCAATGCGTATAAAAGTTTTTGGCAGGGCCGGATTAAGCATTGTTAGGGCCGGGGGCAATGAATATTTTCGGGCCGGTGTCACTAGAAAAACACTAGAAAAACACAATTCTTTACCTGATACATCATACATGAGTGATGTGATCAGCTGACTGGGATCGATCAACAGAAAACGAAACAAAAACAAAGATGTGATTACAGAAAATGTATACTTTGTTCACATAAATGGGATACTAAACTAGGTTTTGTAGAAGCGGAATCTAGAATTTTTTTTTCTTCCTCACGGTCGACGAATTATTTCAACGGTAGATTATAGCGTTTACATAGTTTTTTGGGGTCGGTCAGCATCTTGGGGCCGGTCAGCATCTGGGGCCTGGGTCAAATGCCCCCTTTGCTCCCATTATAATCCGCTACTGGTTTTTGGCAAATGCTGTCTCGAACCTTCTACTTGTCAACTTACCCGTTATTTCTAGTCCTATTATATTGAGTTATTTCGAAAAAGCTATTTCTATCTACGTTATCGAACCCATTCATAATTTTGAAAACCTGGATTAGATCACCCCTTAGCCTCCTAGTCTCGAGTGTAGTCAATTTTAACTCCTTAAGCCTATCCTCGTACTACTTTGACCTAAGCGACGGAATCATCTTAGTTGCTCGTCTTTGAACTTTTTCGATTTTGTCTACATCTTTTCGCATATACGGATTCCAAAATTGCATCGCGTACTCCAAATGGGGTCTAACTAATGATTTATAAAGAGGAACAATAATATCGCGCGATTTGTACTCAAAATTCCGAGCTATAAAACCTAACACTTTGTTCGCTTTATTGACCGCTGCTGTACTTTGTTTCGCTACTTTTAAATCACAAGTGCTAACCTCATTTATAGCCCTAAATACTGTTTCAAACGATTCCCACATTAATTTTGCGTTGGAGATCCTCATTACGTTTTCCCAATTGACGTGTGACAATTCATTTCGAAATTTACAAAAGTCTGCGTGCTGGAAGTTAGAAATTTTAGTAGAGTTAGCTGGTTTCGAGTGACTTACTGAGAGGACAAACTCTACCATATTGTGATCGCTATTGCTTAACGGTTCAATTACTTGAAGATCAGTGATTAGCCTATCGTCCGTAGTTATTACTAAATCTAAAATACTGTCCAACCTCATAGGTTCCCCAACCTTTTGAATAAGAAAGCTATCCTCGAGAAAATTAACTAAACGATTACCTTCCGCGTCTCCCTGCATTGTGTCGTAATTCACGTTGGCGCAATTAAATTCACCCATAACTAACGCCTGCTCACTACCTATTATTCTCTTTAGTTCACGATATAACGCTTCATCTGTATCAGCTGATTGATTAGGGGGGCTATATATAACCGCAACAACAAATTTGAAATCGTTCAATTTAAGTTCTGCTATAGTCGAATCTATCAGTTCTGGAATTGTGTGCTTTACTTCTATAACGTTCGCAATATTATCTTTAATATACAACATAACACCGCCTCCTCGCGTGCTTATTCTCTTTTTAACAAAAAGTCTATAACCTCTAATTTGATACTCCCCTACAAAGTCACGTGTTTCAGTGCTAAGCCACGATTCATTTATCGCAATTAAATCATAGTCTTTACAAGCAATTAAAGAAAAAAATTCCTTTATTTTATTTCGTAGGCTACGAGCATTTAAGGAGAGAACCTTCAAATTGTTTGTAATTGCGACACCTCCGAGAACGCAGGGGAAATTTGAGGAAATTACGCTGGAACCGTTCGAGTTACGGCAGCCTGAAAAGAAGAGACAGTATTATGAAATAGTCTTCCTAAACGCGCAGCTCCAACGTCATTAAGATGAAGTCCATCTCCGAGCAACAAGTCCCTCCTGCCGTAGAAACTGTTCCAAAAATTCGCAAAATGCACTCCTTCCTGTTGGCAAAGAGACTTTAGGTTATTGTTGATATAGGTCGCCTTGCTGTAGAAATCGCTACGTTGGATAATTCGAGGAAGTATACCTGTTAAAACAATCTTATTAGTTTTTTACTTTAGTCGCTCTAGTAAGTCCCTGTACTTAGTTAGCCAGCAGCTCTTCCGATCTAGAATTTAAAACGTTATTAGTACCGACATGAATAACATACGTTGTGTCCTTAGAGGTTCCGCCTGTAAAATGGTCAACACTATTAGTTATATCCTCCACCCTTGCACCAGGGTAGCAGTAGCGGTGCCTACGACGAGGGTTTCTCCAACAGAATTCCTGAAGCTGCCCTCGAACAATGGAATCGCCAACGAGTCGTATTTCCGGTTCATCAGCATCTTCGAAACCTAAAACAGAAAACTTATTGTTTGTTATTACTGGTAGACAAGTCTTAGGTTTTCTCAATGGTGCTCCATTACGCACTCGAACGAAGGGTTGGGAACTAGGGGAAGAGAGAGGGCTATTAGTACTATTTATATTATTAGCAGAAACTGAGGCAGGAGGGGTCGTAACTGGAGTCTCAAGGGATTCTAATTTTGCCGTCAGGAGCATCACGCTTTCTTCAAGCCTCACTCTGGCCTCCCTCTCACGTTCTAACTCGTTCGTCCGTACTTCCATGCTTGAGCACCACCTGCAAACTAACTGTTCATTATTATTAGCTATTGTAAACGCGTAAGCGGCAAATTTCCCTTCGCAGCGACTGCAAGTACTTGACGGGGGTGCCATGCTCTTATTAGTTAAAAAACAAAAAACAAAAAAACGAGCGTTTGGAAATTAATAAATTACAACGTAGGTCTACCGCGTGCTTATTGTGCCGTCACCTGCGCAAACCCGCAAAAATGTTCGTGAAACTCAGATGCAGGTTCTTGTAACACAAATTTATACTAAATGAATATATAATTAAGCTACCGACGAAAGATCTGTAAAAGAAAAAGTATTAATAAAAGTAATCTGTCCGCTATTCGACCGACTTTTTTCCTTTTTTCCCACGGTGGGTGACCACCCTCTACTTGATGCCCCGAAAGAAGGGAAAGTGAACCTTACGAAACCTCGTTTTCTGATAGATTTGAAAAACAAAAAAGGCAAACCGAGGGAATTTCAACCTTATGAAACCTCGTTTTAGTAATAGATTCGGGAAACAAACAAGGCAAGCCACGTGCACTAGCCTTGGTTTAATCAAATAATATAGTAACGAATAAAGTCAATAAATGAAATATATTCGTTAATGAATGATTAGTAACACGAATTAATTTAGTTAAGAATGCACCAAACACTATTTTTTTTAAAGACACTTCAACGAAAACCACTTATTCAATTGGTAACACTGGACACTCGATAAAACACGGCTGTTCACAAGGAAAGACTGATCACATATAGTAAAGGTTTTTGACGGTGACCGCAGGAAATGTATGTTTCATTACGTTATAATCGTACAGTAACTTCACGTATATACTTTTATGTGTCATAGCTAGTAATAGTTACATAATTAATGTGAAAAGATACCTGAGCATCGAACCGGTAATATCTGGAGCATTATTTAAAGGGACGAGAAGTGGGACCCCTATCGGCGGTCCCTCCATCTCCACCCCAACCCCCCCCACCATCTACCCCAACCCCCGCAAGCCTGCTCCTCCATCGATACAGGTGCAATGGGATCGTCTGCTGAAAATCGTGTTCTTGTGGAAAATCCTTTGTTATGTTTTATATTTGACAAAGTAGATCATATTAGGTCAGACCTTCTAGTATCTTTTTGTCATGATTGCTATGATTCGGAAGAAATAGAGCATGTGAAGGGACAGTTAAACACGCTGTTCAGTGCTACCCTTCCAACTCGTAGAGGTAATTCTAGAAACGAGAATATTCTAAAAGACATAAATAAAGTGACAACCCTCCGGGATAATGAGAACAATATTACCTTCTACGTTACTAATTTCCATAGAATATTGGTAATCTCTATGGGTGATGTAGACGTTTCGGTGCTCCTCAAACAGTACAATGAGGTACAAAAGTCGTTAGTTGAACTGAAACATCAACGCGTGGTGTCAAATCAGAAAAATGCGATTCCGCTAGAACAATTCCGGTCAGAGTTAGATGCGTTGAAAGAGACTCTCCTCCCAAAACCCAGTTACTCGGAAGTTGTTCAACAAGTCAGAACCCCAAGAAGCGCGTCGGACAGTGAGGGAAACGAAATCCCCTCCCCGAACTCCACCCCTGAATGTGGGGTAGAAACGCAGCATGCAGGGGAAACGGTCAACTTCCCTCCCTATCAGGAAAGAACTCCTGCTCCCGATTTCACAAAGAGGAATAGGGACTGTCCGATGCCAAGAGACGAGGCCTCACTGCCCTCTTCCTTACCTTCCACTGAAGTTGAGAGGCGTTCGGTTACTCAAACGCCTCGCTCGGCGTCCTCCCCTCCCACACTGCTAATAGACTCTCACCAAGCCAAAGAGTAGGGGAGGGGCCTCCTATCACCTCGAAGGTCGTGCCACCCATCCCCCAGGCAAGCGAACCCTGCCTCAGGGATATTGAGGAAAGAGGACGGGTGGGTCACATTTAACAGGCGCTCTCCACGGAGGTTCCTCAACCTGTCAGCGCGGCAAGACCACCGATGAGGAATCTCACCCTCTTTGTGTCGCGAATTCAGCTCTCGAGCGAGGGAAGCGATATTCGACACATTATGGAAGAGGTCTGTGGGGAACACAGTATATTGCTAGTTAATAGACTAAACACAAAATCTCCGTATTATAACTCATTTAAAGTAGTAATTAAAGGTGTAAATTCGCATTTCAATCCGTACAATATGAGTCAGTGACAGAAGGTTTTGTTGTTAAGGAGTTTATTCACTTTTCCAGGAGATTTGATAACAGGCAAAATAATAATAATAATAATAATAATAATAATAATAATAGGCGCACTAACGGTAATGCCTGAAATTTGTACTGTGCATAACAATAATCAGATTAATAAGTTTTGCATCAGTCATGGCGGATAACTTGTTGAAAATAGTCTCATATAACGTAAAGTGAGTGAGGAACTCAATTGTAGATGTTCATGAAATCTGTGACAGTGCAGATTTGATACTCCTGCAAGAGCACTGGCTACCTAATCAAGAGTTAAAATTCCTCTCCACCATCCATGATGACTTTATGTACCATGCGTCATCAGCAGTAGACTTGTCAAATGAATTAATGTACGGTAGGCCTTTTGGTTGTGTTGCTTTCTTAATAAGGAAAAATTTGTCAAAACATACAAAATTTTTAACAAGCGATAATGTAAAGTTCTAAGGCATTGAATTAGAAGTGAACAATGATCTAAAGGATCGAATTGTTAGAGTTCATATTTCATGTTTTCATATGTTCATATTTTCATATTTCATAGTTCATGATTTCCTCCTTTCTGTTCATAGACCATTAAAACTATTAATTAATTTTACCAATTTATGCGCAACACGACATATTAAGAATTCAATAGGTAAGAATAATCGCGTCGATTGGTCTAATGTTAATATGCAACAGAGAATAGAACACAAAGACAGAACAGGTCACCTCTTTAATAACTTAGAAATTTTGCGTCTTGCCTGTAATAATCTTTTCTCAAATGATTGTGACTGTAAACTCATAGATAGGTATTATAGTAAGATAGTATCTCTGTTAAGAGAAGCAGGAAGGCCCCTGATTAAATCTTACAACTATCATACTATGAGTATTCGTGGATGGAATGATTCTATTGCCTCCCTGAAGGAGGAATCGAAAGACGCCTATGATTTGTGGTGCATTCATGGTAGACCCAGAATAGGACCAGTATACATGAATATGTGTAGAAGTAGGGGTCAGTAGAGATAAACGTAAGATAGAGTGTAACGAAACGCCTGTGGGAGGAACAAGTGAAAATACTTTGATATCAGTTCCTGAAGTAAAGAGGTTAATTAAAGAGTTAAAGACTGGTTCTGCGTCAGGGGTAGATGACCTATCGAATGAGCACTTAAAATATGCCAATGACGTAGTATGTTTGTATATATCATTGCTCTTATCAGCCATGCTTGCTCATAGCCATATCCCTGCAGAGTTCATGAGGGTATATATCTTGCCCCTGATCAAAAATAAGTATGGAGACATTCTGTCCAGCAATAATTACAGGCCTATTGCTGTCGCTCCCTGCTTCTCGAAACTACTAGAAAAACTCTTGTTACTCCGATTAAATGATTACCTATGGACATCTCCTAATCAGTTTCGTTTTAAAAGGTCCCACTCAACTGACCTGTGTATCTATGTACTTAAAGCAACAATTTCTAAATACATTGACAGTAATTCAACTATTTATAGCTGTTTCCTAAATATAAGTAAGGCATATAAGAGAGTGAACCACAATATTTTATTTAAAAAACTAGAAGATAGGAAGGTTCCCATGTACATATTAAATTTATTGAAATTTTGGTATTCCCACCAATCTTTTACCGTTATGTTAGGTGGGGCAATGTACTATCCGAATGTTTTGGCTCCTCTTGCGGGGTGAGACAAGGCTCCTCGCTCTCCCCTATGCTGTTTAATGTGTATATTGACGGATTAATTGCCTCACTTAATGAGGCAACAGTGGGATGTTGTATAGATAACACAAGAATAAATAACTTAGTTTATACCGATGATATGGTGTTAATAAGTCCCTCTTTTAAAGGTCTGGATCGGCTATTAAAAGTCTGCGAAGTGTATTCGCAGAAAAGCTATAAATAATCAGCCAGCTGACATTAGGTTTAAAATGAAAGGTGAAGTAATTGAGGAAGTACAAGAGTTTAAGTATTTGAGTCAAACTATTACCAGCTCCTTGAGCGATGACTCGGATATAAGAAAACAATCTCAAAGCCCTTGTGCTAAAGCGAATATGACTATAAGGAAATTTCGATTCTGTACAAGTGAAGCTAAAGATACTCTCTTTCGTACTTTCTGCAGTAATATATAAGGACAGCAACTGTGGGTGAATTATATAAAAGGTTCTGGCAGAACCCTAAATTTGCTGTACATGTCTTTTAGACTCTGACATAAATTACCCCTGAGATGCTCAGCTTTGCAAATGTTTGCCACCCGCAATGTCCCTAGCTTCCCGGAGGTAACAAGACGTGCTCAATACAGTCTAATGCAAAGAATTAAAAAATCAACCAACCCGATTATCTAAGCTATCCAATGAGTCCTGCAGTTTAACCTCTAAGCTATGGACTTCTTGGTACGAAAACGTCTGTCTGTGGCTCTACTTAACTCCGACATTACTGTATTATTTGTAATCAAGTGTATATATTTTTATCCTTAGCATGTGAACTGTCATTGTATTAATAATATTTGTCGTATGGACTATAGTCTGCCAATAAACCTTTTCATTTTCATTTTCATTTTCATATAACAAATAATAGTGTCAAATGACCTATTTGTTTTATATAATTTGACCCTTAATACATGATATATAGACTTTGATATAAGTCACGTTCAAATTATGATTAATGTACAAACGAAGTAATAGTGAAATACTTTACAGTATATATTAATCTCAAGTTGTTATTATAGATATGAAACAAATGCAGACAAAGTCATTAGTGAAGACATGATATCAATAAAATACTAAGAATGTTCGACAAGAGAAATTAATAAGTAATAGAATAATATACATTTAATCCTAGATTTTTATTAGTATTCCATTATTATTAATCGAGATTTCAACTTGGTTTTAAATGAATTTACGTTCAAAATATGATATATTTTATATCAGCATTTAAATCATTCCATAAGTTTCAATCCAATGAAATGGATAATTTTTGAAATAAAGAAATCTAAATTGAGAAATAACATGCTTTGATCTATTTCTAATCTGATATGAATGGATTTTTTGGTGAGTTAAAAAAATATTTATTTTTCCAATGTAAATTAATGATTTTGTTCTTATACTCGTAAATGAAAATAAAATGTGCCAGTTTGATTACGTCTTTCAGATTTAATAGTTTTAACTCTTTAAATAATGCACTTCAAAGATCATGGAAATCAGCATCAGATAACTCGATGACAAAGTACTGTTTAAAACGTTGTTAGCGGAGTGTCCTCAAACGAGGGTGCAGTACGTTATTATATAAGGAAGAACAAGAGTATGATGCAGAGTTAATAAAACCTGTTTAAGGGCTACATGTCTAAGTTTGAACATTATAGCAACGCTCCTTGAAATCTTTTTTGAGATATAATTTACATGATTATTCCAGTCTTAACCCTTTATAGACGACTGATAAAAAATAGTAACGTTTCAATTACATGCATTTATAATTTAACCTGACAGACAATTTCGTCGTCAAACGGTTAACATCTTAAATGTCTGATTATATAAGGTTGTAACCAATGTTCCCTCTAATTTTTTTTAAGTCCGTGTGCACAAGAAATTTTCGTTGTGCATACATTTAGATTCATGGTGAAAAATTGCGCAAACTTTTCCGAGCGCTATTATCTTCAAAATGAAATATATATAAATATTAAATACTTAATAAATATTATTTCCATAAGGTGATAGCTTGATCATTACGGTACTATTAAATGGATATTAAAAAACTATTTACAATATTATATATTCTTAAAAAAGAAAACATTTTATCCATTCTAAAAATATGAATAAAATAAAAAATAGTAAAATAAAATTCAACAAAATAAAGAAATAAAATAAAAATAACATTAACTGAAAATGACGATTTCAGTTATCATTTCTCAAAACAATTTTTAGCATTTAGCAATTTAAAATAGACTATCAAGATTAATACATGATTTTATCCATTCACAAAATAGGAATAAAATAAAAAATAATTTTATTTTTTATGAATTATGAGATAAGTACTATTCGTTTTTATGCAAAAATAAGAAAGAGAAGGTTTATATTCAATACGTTAATGTATAAAAGAAAAAAATGCAAATACATAGAGTAAAAAAAATCCGTATTGCGTAATTGCGCGGACGTCGGGCGGAAGGGGTTAATACTTAAAAGAGCGACTATAGAGTATGTTGATGCAAATGGTCAGACCTTGTGTGACGGTATATATTTTTGAAATTACACTGCGCCCTCGATATATGCGAGGGATAGGTTCTGCTAAAACCTCGCATAATGCAAATTCGCATATATCGAACTTATAGTTAAATGAAAAAAATAGGGATGCGTTCCACAACCAGTTTTTTTTTACCCTCCCGGCACCCCCAACAATAAATATGCCACTTTTTTATACCAAAAACATTCAACAAGATAGTAATGCTATATTACATCAATACTGCACAGTATAAATATTAAAGGACATAGTAAGCCTAATAAGACATACGATACCAACGATGGCAGGTGTGTAGACTCCAGGAGACGAGTGTTGATTGCTGTGGTGGGTGAGTTACATGGTAGAGGTGGATGGTTGTGGATCATCAGGGTCTTCAGTGACATCAGGTAAGGCAACAGGCGAAGGTAGACTGACAGAACTCTCAGGCGGGTGTGGTTTATGCGAGACTGTTGTTGTTTGGCGGGAACACGTCGGTGCGCTCAGCGGCTCAGCAATATTTCACACCAGGTGGCTCATAAATGCGAATTTTTTCCGCATATACTGAATTCTTGGTAGAAATAGGGTCTTCGCATAACAGCGAATTCGCATATGCTGAATACGCATATATCGAGGGCGCAGTGTACTTCATTTACTGTCGTGACTCATGATACGCTTGAGCCTGCGCGCATTTTATTTTGCTGTGTGCGCGGGTTTCACAACGCGTGTGCGCGCGCACACACGCACACCTTAGAGGGAACATTGGGTCACTTGTAACATATTCTGCTCGAATTTTTAGTTCATTCAGAACAAAAATTAAAGGACTTATAAGGACATATTTGCTCGAATTTTTAGTTTATTCACAACAAAAATTAAATGACATAATGACAAATTAATCATCAATATAATTCCCTTCTTTTTCTATAACCTCCTCCCACCTGTAGAAAAGTTTTTTATGCCACGTTCGAAGAAATCCCTTGGTTTCGAGTTAAAAAAAAGCGATCGCTTCGTTTTCGATAACTTCCCTGGATTGCAACTTTTGTCCATCTAGGTGGTATTGCAGACTTCTGAATAAATGATAGTCTGAAGGTGCGATGTCCGGAGAATGAGGTGGATGAGGTATTTTTTCCCAACCAAATGCCTCCAATTGGGCAGTGATGATTCGAGCAGTGTGAGGGCGCGCGTTATCCTGGTGGAATAGAACACCTCTGCGATTGATTAATGCAGGACGTTTTTCTTGTAATGCCATCTTCAATCGTTGGAGTTGTTGGCAGTAGACTTCAGCTGTGATTGTTTGGTTATCTGGCAGAAGCTCAAAATGAATAATTCCTTGCATATCCCGCCAAACGCATAGCAAAATTTTCTTTGGATGGGGTCCATTCCTTGGCTGAGGTTCAGGCTTTGTTTCATGGATAAGCCACTGATATCGACGCTTAATATTGTTATGGAGGACCCATTTTTCATCCCCAGTGACGATCCGATTCAAAAACGGTGCCTGCAGTTGCCGAGAATGCAGTGATGTGCAAATATCGATTCGATGTTGAAGATTCGCTTGTGACAAATCATGCGGAACCCATTTTCCAACCTTCACTACTTTTCCTAACAGCTTCAAATGACGATGAATGGTCATATGGCTAACGCCGAGTTGCAGGCCAAGTTCTCTTACAGTTACCGTTTGGGTTTTCCTCCACTGTTGCTTTCAGCAACTCTTCATCTAACTCATTTCGTCTTCCTGTTCGCTGATAATCTTTCAGACTGAAGTCTTCATTTCTGAACTTCTCAAACCATCTCCTACACATCCATTCGCTCACAACATCATTTCCATAAACTCTTTGAATGTTTTTTGCGGATTCACTAGCGTTAGATCCTTTATGGAACTCATACAGCATCACATGTCGAATATGTTCTTTCGTGGGCCCCATGTTTTTTCAATTACTGTAATATCGTAGGGGTGGCGTTGTAACTGTATGAAAATCACCAGAGAAAATATTCATTAGCCTAATCCTACACTAGCCTAAGCCTACACTAGCCTAAGTCATTCTGTATCATTCTGTATCGTGATAAAACATGTGCGAACCTGTCGCCGCGTGTATTTTGCAACATTTCTAAAACTATTTCACATTATCTTGAGGTTATTTTATTATCTATCGTCCGTTTTCTAATCGAGCAGAATTTATGTTACAACCTGATATATAGCTCCTACAAAAATAAACATAAAATCAATTAAATGAAACCATCGACATCGGCCGATTTTAATTAACCAATGGCCGATGTAAATGCATCGGCGCATCCCAAACCAAGCCTGCTATTTGTAGTTAACGATCATAAAGAGTTATCGCTTGCCAGGTAAGGCTCCTAAAGTCTGTCGCGTAGAATAGCTCAAAATTACTTGCATAAATTGCCCTACAATAAATGTGTGTCTGGACAAAAAGTTCTGTTTATTGCTGTCAATATAAAACGATTATCAGCATGAACTGAAAACATGATCCACAGCTCTACGCAATTTTGGAAATTCATTCTGTTCTTGGACGAGTCTGTTTAACCACTTCTCGTTGGATGGACACTCCTGAGTATGGGCTATGAATAATGAAGTATCTTCAACACAGATTTCGATTTGGAATGCTGAAAAAGAGTAGACATTTCTTAATTATACGAGTACTAAGTATTTATCCATTCTTGAGAATACTTTCTAACTCTTCTAGAAGAGGTGTTTGCAGTAAATTTCAAATATGTTGTTAAAAGGGATTGTGCAACGTGTCACGCTTTCATATCCCTTACTCAATGGGAGAAATAACAGACTTGAAAGATTCTTCACTGGAAACCATAAAACTTGACATCAGCCAAACTCAACACTTTTGGGAGTACCTACATCGTCAGTTGAAACTAAGATGTTTCCCACACGTGGCAATTCTAAGGGAAGCCATGTCTGAATTTCAGTAAACTCTTGATACTTTTGACCATGCCTTGATAAGAGAACTCATTGTCCCCATGTGTCCCAACCATTCATGAGATCCGCAGAAAAGCTAGCTGGTATGAAAGTAAATTAATGTTTTTCTTATTCTTTCTATGTTAATGTATGTAGTAAGTGCATGTCATATCCCACAATTAAATTTACTTCGGTTAAAAGTAGTGATGTACCGATTCCAAAATTTAGCCGATGCCGATGCGGATTCCACGAAAAACTGCCGATATCGATGCCAATGCCGATTCTTTTCCTATATTTTAAAAAATCAATTCATAACTTTTACTAATCTAATGTGAAAGCTTTCAATTTTCATATTTTTAAATTTCAAATTTGTTTAAATGCTTTTCCTCAGCTCACTCCACAATATATGGTATCAAAATTTGTTACTCATATACCGTAGCTAAAGTGATGTTAAGTAGTTTTATTACTCAGTAAAATGATAAAATAATTTTATTTTAGTTTCATAAAATGAATACCAATATCTAAAGTAATTGGTTTTCCTTATGTTCAACGTATTTTCTTTCTTCAACAATGTAAACATCAACAAAACTTTCCATTTTTAATGAATAAAAAAAATAGATATATAATTTGGATTTATAAAATTATTAAAATACTTAAAATAAAGTCAACATAATAACATGGTTTAATATATAAATTATGAAGTACAACTTAATATACAGGGTGTTTCATTTAAATGGAACCATAAGGAGTAATTAATAGTCTTTTTTTCCTGATTTGTGAGGATAAACGTGATAAAAGTAATAATAAGGTAGTAAAGGTAAGGTAAGGTAATAAAGGCAATAAAAGTAAATAAAGGTAATAAAGGTACCAACATCCTTTGCAGTCTTTAAATTACTCCCTATGGTTCCATTTAAATCGGAGTAATAAAAATTGGAAAGGATATTCGTACCTTTATTACCTTTAGCTACCTTTATTACTTTTATTACCTTACCTTACCTTACCTTTATTACCTTATTATTACCTTTATTACGTTTAACCTCACAAATCTGGATAAAAAAATACATTATTAATTACTCCCTATGGTCCCATTTAAATGGAACACCCTGTAGAATTATTATTAAGATAGAGTAGATTACAATAGTTTATAATATTTAGAGATTAGCTAGTGAGAGAAAATATAAATTTATGGGCAACTTAACTTATTAAGCTTTGCCTTTTTCGTGAATGTAAAATATTTTTATATAGTTACATTTTGAAATGAGTATAAATTATCATAAATAGTGTTTTTTATCTCTTCAATTTTCCATAAATATAGGTTTTATTTTACTCAGAAATAAGTGATTGGCTGAAAAGGCCTGTTTGCAGTGACCCAGAAGAGTGAAAATTTCCGGGTTGGCAGTCGTCTGGGGTTGCAGCTGTAAGGGTAAGGGGTCAAAATCTCATTTAGTGCTGTTTGCAGTTATGACCCTATTACCTTGTAGTGCTACAGTATTAGCGAGGTTAACTCCATTCTTATATATTATATATATGGGAATACACGGTCTGTCTGTATCATATATATATATATATATATATATATATATATATATTTGGGTGGTTCAAAAACATGTATACAATTTTAACAGCTTATAACTTTTTTACTATTTAATTTATCTTAATGAAACAACTTTTATTGTGTCAAAACTCCAAAGATGTTTTACTATGTTACAGATGAGTGAAAGTGTACCAGTTAACCAATGCACAAAGGACTTTTATTGTGACTCACTATTTGAAAACAAGATCTCTAACACAAGTGGTTCGAGAATTTTGGAGACGATTCCCAGAAAGAAGTCCTCCAACAAAGAGGACAATAGATTTAATTGTGAAGAAGTTCAGTGATAATGAAGCAGTTCATAACCAAAATCGTAGACACGGTGGTCGTCGATTAACTGCGTGTACAGAGGAGGCAAGAGACTTGATACACCAAGTAATAACACAATGCCCCAAGAGGTCAAGAAGAAAACTGTGCAAAACTGTCAATTTCACGATCGACTGTTCACCGTATTTTACGTGAAGACCTACGTATGTTTCCCTGTCAAGTTCAGTGTTTACAAAAACTGACAGGAAATGACCAGCAAGTACGTTAGTCAGAAGGTGAAAGGAAGGATCTGGATTCGAATAACATTCTTTTTAGTAAAGAATGCGACATTTATTTGAATGGCTTCGTCAACAGGCAGAATTACAGATACTGGGGTTTGCAAAAACCGGATGTCTTTGAAGAAAAGCCTTTGCACGCTCCCAAGGTTGTTGTATGGTGCAGACTAACTGGGAATCAAATTATTGGACCATATTTCTTTGAAGATGATAACGGTGAGGTTCCAACAGTAAACTTTGAACATTACAAGACAATGTTCAAGGAGTTTCTTATGCCTCGTATATGTTGTATACGTCATATCAGGAATCAAATTTGGTTTCAGCAAGACAGAGCGACACAGCTGGACAATACATGGATCATCTCAGGCAGCAGTTTCCCGAAAGACTTATCAGCAGAGGTGGAGACATCAATTGGCCACCTAGGTTCTTGGATTTTTCACCCTTAGATTTTTATTTGTGGGATTATGTGAAGGCAAAAGTCTTTCAAACGAGGCCACAAAACTATACTAGAACTAAAGCGAAGTAACTCGCTCTATACCAGTGACAGTTCTTTAAGATGTCATCGTAAACTTTCCAGAAGACTGCAATATTACTTGAATCAGCATGGACTACACTACGCTTTGAACATATTTTGACATAAAAATGAGTAGGTATTAAAACTAAGTTTTTCTTCTCGTTAAAAGTTGGTTCATTAAAATAACTTAAATAGTAAAAAAGTCATAAGCTGTTAAAGTTGTATACACATTTTAAACACCCTGTATAATCTTGGTTAACCTTGGTTTTGCTTTAGCTCGAATTGTTCATTCTGACGAGGTTCAAGCTAGTCACTCCACCTTGGACCTACAGTTTAACGTGGAATCCGAACGACGCTCCACCAGCAGCCCAGCGTCTTAACCACTAGGCTACCCAGGGTACCCATTTATCTATCAACCAAGTTTTTTTATTGTGTGGCAGGATGAACAGCTGGGTTTTGCTGCGCGCCGCCTGCCATCACTGGGTCTCGATCCCGGGGCCGATAGATTCGTAGTCAGCGACGCTAACCACTACACCACCGAGGTGTAAACTTAAGTAAACTTAAGTTTACTTTAGAAGTGGAACAAAACAACTCAATCCCGTTTTTCAATGTGTGTGTACATAGGGAAAGCCCAGGTTTTAATTTTAGTATTTATCGGAAAAATACAAACAATTTGTCCTACGTACACTTTTACTCCGGACATGACACCCCCATCAAGAAAGCCATATTTTCTTCACTGTTTCTCCGCGCTCTTAGAATCGCCAGTCCGGAATACATGGATGCCGAATTAGAAAAAAATAACGGTATTGGAAGTGATTTGTGTTACCCACTTGCGTTTTTGGAATCTTGTCTTAAGAAGGCAAAACGAACTTTCTATTATGTAAATAATAACCCTTGCACTTTGTCGAGGAATATTTTAGTACTTCCACTTTTCCCAAGCTTTTTAGGCATTGCTAATGTACTTAAACTTTTGAATATTAATATAGTATTTTCATATGACAATATTGTGAAAAATATAGTAAAAAATAGCCCTACCAATAATTCAGGCATTATCTATAAAACTGGCTGTAAACAATGTGATTCCTTTTATATTGGACAGACGGGAAAGGATTTGCACACGCATGTAAAACAGCATCAATATTCCGTTAGAACGGGACAGTCGTCCAGTGCCCTTTTCGTCCATTTGTCAGAGTTATCCCACTGTATTGATTGGAATAATGCTTCAATTCTGTTTCACTCAAGCAACATTGTTAATAGAAATATTCTTGAGTCTGCCATTATTCAACTTACAAATAATTTTAACATTAGCCAGGGTCTTTTTTTGCTTGATCCTGTTGTTTTGAATTCGTTCAGAACGGATTTAGACAAAAGGGGCAAAGTGCTAAAACTCTGGTAGCTTTTCCTTATACATTTGTATGCTCCTCCTACAGTTTTTATTTTTCTATTTTATTTATTTTTTTTGTGACCTATATATAGTCTCAAACTTGTTATTTATTTCAGTGTTCCTGAGGATGTCATTAGACAAAAGCGCTTGAGCACCACTGTGTGTTTCCTTTTCCTTCGTGGTTTTTTTCATCATAAATATTATTCACGTGTTACTTTCGTGAAATAATTGTCATATATATATATATATATATATTATATATATATATATATAAAGTTTAGAAGAGCGGTGCTTTCAGTCAGAATTGGGAACGCTCCCAAGAGAAAATGGAGACAGCAGCGTGCTTGAAGTTCGAAGCAACACAATGGCTCTAACTTTTAATTCTTGAAGCGAACAACGAACAGCAAAATATCTCAAACACTAATAGGAAAGAAGTGTGTGTGTGTTTGTATAGCGGTAATTAACTAAGAATTTCATCCCGTCTTCCTTCTCTTCCTTTTTAATCACTTAAGAGTTCCTAACACACGCTTTTGATCGCCATTAGTCGAGTTTTCGTAAGTGGATTTGGAGGTAAATTTTAGAGAAAAGTTGGTTGGTTGACGTTCTTTGCTGTGGAAATATGGCAGAAGACAGGCGGAAATATGGCAGGGACTCCGCTAATAATATCGTCTATTAATTGTGGGAATTTCTTTGAATTCTTAATGGAAATTTGAAATTGAATTTCTTCTCGTTTGTATTTTGTATAATTGTTTCTGATCGTTATTTCGTTATGAATATTTGTAATAATTACAAACAGAACAAAATTTTCCACGTCTTTTTAACTTTCAGTTTTAACTTTGTTTCAGGATTTCAACAGACAAAAGAAAAGGAGATTTTTCATTTTCTGAATTTTATTTTTATTGTATAATGTTTACTTTAGCCACTGAACGAAAGTTACTTTAATATACTCAGCAAAAGTATAAAAAAATAAATGCTAACAATTATAAAAAATTGGTATTGTAATGCATATAAAAAAAAGGGACACCCGGTTTATTGCTTGATCGCTAGACTTTTTCATTATGATGCCCTCGTCTTAGAGTTCCTTTCCTTCGATGCATTGAAAAAAAGGCTGTCTTGAAAAGGATAAAAACGAGATGTTATCTTAAACAGTTTATTTCGCCAGATAATACACTTCATATAAAAATGGATTAACAGGGCAGAGTTATAATGAAATTTGAACCACTTGTTTCAGAAGGTTTTTACAAACAAGCTCTCTCTAAGAGCATTCAACGATCGACTAGAGGGTTGGCAATACCGGCACTCCCTTGCCCTTAAAGCATCTGGTGATAACTGGCTTTTGAACTCTTGGGCACTTCCTTGAACCGTCAAGATGCCGAGAAAGACTCCCTTAGTCACGTTTACCATAGATTAATCATTAAAGTTGCAAAATTTTAGACTACTAATGGTGTTAACAAGTAAATTATAAATTTTGGTTTTATAATTAACTGTTTTATAAGACATCTTAGCTGAAACGACCATTTAGAATTTAGGTGTCGTCCTTTTAACCCTTTTTGTCCCAAGTTATTGTTTTGAGTTAAAAACAAATTTTTAACACTTAAAAATGTTAAAAATAGGTATGGAAACATAAACGAAACTTTGTTTAGAAATTTATTTAATTAATTACACTAGAAATTATATGATTCCATTGGCACTCTCAAGTAATAAGAGAAACTAACAACTTTGGTACTTTGAATGAAACAAATAAAAGCAATTTTTGACCTTTACTAAACACAATGGTAGACCATAGTACTTTGAATGGAATACATTAAAACAGTTTTTGTCCTTTGTTAAATATAATGATACATCACACTTTCGGCATTTTAGACGAGAGTAACCCTTTATACAGTTTCTGCATCTCTTTTGGGGTTCTAAATGCTCAGGCCAATGTCCAAAAAAACTGCCAGATGTTGCTATACAGTTAATTGTTACATTCAAATGCCATAAGGCATCAATGAAGCTAATATGAGGAAATTACGCGTACTTTTTGTTGACGATGCCATATGGAGTCACTGGGACAGAAAGAGTTAAGATTATAGATTTGGCAAGCAGAGCTGGGCATTTGCGGCATATTTTGCGGTACTGCGGTACTGCGGTACTACCAATTTGGTAGTACCGCAGTACCGCAGTACCGCAAAATATGCCGCAAATGCCCAGCTCTGCTACCAAACTACCAAACCGGCACCAAACCGGTAAGCGGAAATTTGAATGCGGTAGCGGTACTGCGGTACTTTCAGCGATCCTTTGCGGTACTGCGTTATGCGGTTCCGGTTTGCGGTTTGCGGTAGTACCGCAGTACCGCAGTACCGCAAAATATGCCGCAAGTGCCCAGCTCTGTTTGCAACACTGGGGAGAGTCATTAGGCTGTCAAGGGGTTGCCAGATATCCACTGCAGACATTAAGTCAATTTATAAAGTATTAAAGATTATAAGATCAACACCTTAATTTACAAAACATAGAGTAATATCTTTAAATTTTAATAAAAATTTATTTCCTGTGGAAAACCATTTCCACATATAGGTAATAGAGATGTCGAGAAAATGTTTTGTCAGCGTTATGGGCACAGAATCACCGGTCACTCATTGCTGACAAAAAAGGTGATGAAAAAGGTATAGGATATGAAAATAAAAACCCACTCTAATAGACAGAGTTTATTTCCACGACAGTTTCGACGCCCACTGGCATCCTCCTCGGGTGGATACAGAAACACAAATGAACCAAAACAAGAGGGAAAAACAGTTCAGGGATCGACCGTTAAGAAATTCGCACCTAGGTTGGATTCCATTCTCTCGAGACAGGAGGGGCATTTTCATTAAGTACATTCGCACAAATTTTTAAAACTATCTTCCTGTTCTAAACATACAGATTCTATTATTTTTACATAATTATTATATTTATAATTAAATTTATTACATTTAATATTGCATAATTATTAATTACAGAAATTATAAATTTATTATTACATTGGTTATTACATTGTTGTTTATTATACAGAAATTATAAACCGAAAAACGAATGAAAAAAGCCGATTAGGAAATAATCCAGAGACCATTGAGAAATTCGCACCTAGGTTAGATATCGTTCTCCCGAAACCAGAAGGGCATTTTATTACAGGGTCAGCTTATAACTACATTCCCACAAATTAAAAATTAAAAATATCTTCTTGTTCTATACATACAGATTCTAATATTTTGACATAATTACTGCATTTATAATATTACCTTTATTATTACATCTGTTGCATTTATATTTATTTCCACATTAATTACTTCCATTATTACATTTACTAAAAGCGAGTAAGGAAACATTCCAATCCAGAGACATTTAAGAAATTCACACTTAGGTTCGAACACGTTCCCACGACTCCGTAAGGGATTTATTGACCAAGAATCTCATTAAAGGGTCTAACTTATAAGTACCTTCGCACAAATTAAAATTATCTACTTTTTCTATACACACAGATTCTATTATTTTTCTTTTGACATAATTATTACATTTATAAAGTACCTTACTTGATTCCCAATCTATAGCATGATTATTTTGGCTAGCGTGATAAAAAATGGCATTATTAGTATTACAACTTCTGAAGGCATATTTGTGTTCTTTGATACGGGTTTCAATATTTCTTCCAGTTTCTCCCACGTATACTAAATCACAACTTTTACAGGGAATGCTGTAGACACAGGCTTGTTCCTCTTTTGCAACGTTATTCCTAACCAATTTACTTTTCACGGTAGACGAATATTTGAACGCCAAAGCAAACTTAAAATCTTTCGTCAACGGTTTTACTCTTTCTAAGCCGGCAATGTAAGGCAAACTCACATATTGTTGTTGGTTAACTGAAGGTTCCCGAGGGGCATAAAAAGATTTTCTGGCTTTAAAATACGCCTTTCTGATAAACCACTCAGGATATTTTAAATCCTTAAAAATGTTCCAAATCTTTGAATTTTCCGGATCCAGCAAATGTGGGCTACAAATCCTGAGTGCTCTTAGAAACATGGAAGAAATAATTGAGCTTTTAACCCCTTCATCATGATATGAAAAATAATGAATGTACGAATTACAATGAGTAGGTTTTCTATAGACCGTGAAATTGGGCTTTCCGCTTTCGTTAATGACCAAAACATCTAGAAAAGGCAATTGTTTGTCGTTCTCCCATTCATATTTAAATTTAATAGAGGGAACAAGATTATTTAATGACTGAAAGAAAGTGTCAAAGTTGTTCCAGTGGTCAGGCCAAAATGAGAAAATATCATCTACATAACGAAACCAAATTAGATATTTTCTCATTTTGGCCTGACCACTGGAACAACTTTGACACTTTCTTTCAGTCATTAAATAATCTTGTTCCCTCTATTAAATTTAAATATGAATGGGAGAACGACAAACAATTGCCTTTTCTAAATGTTTTGGTCATTAACGAAAGCGGAAAGCCCAATTTCACGGTCTATAGAAAACCTACTCATTGTAATTCGTACATTCATTATTTTTCATATCATGATGAAGGGGTTAAAAGCTCAATTATTTCTTCCATGTTTCTAAGAGCACTCAGGATTTGTAGCCCACATTTGCTGGATCCGGAAAATTCAAAGATTTGGAACATTTTTAAGGATTTAAAATATCCTGAGTGGTTTATCAGAAAGGCGTATTTTAAAGCCAGAAAATCTTTTTATGCCCCTCGGGAACCTTCAGTTAACCAAAACAATATGTGAGTTTGCCTTACATTGCCGGCTTAGAAAGAGTAAAACCGTTGACGAAAGATTTTAAGTTTGCTTTGGCGTTCAAATATTCGTCTACCGTGAAAAGTAAATTGGTTAGGAATAACGTTGCAAAAGAGGAACAAGCCTGTGTCTACAGCATTCCCTGTAAAAGTTGTGATTTAGTATACGTGGGAGAAACTGGAAGAAATATTGAAACCCGTATCAAAGAACACAAATATGCCTTCAGAAGTTGTAATACTAATAATGCCATTTTTTATCACGCTAGCCAAAATAATCATGCTATAGATTGGGAATCAAGTAAGGTACTTTATAAATGTAATAATTATGTCAAAAGAAAAATAATAGAATCTGTGTGTATAGAAAAAGTAGATAATTTTAATTTGTGCGAAGGTACTTATAAGTTAGACCCTTTAATGAGATTCTTGGTCAATAAATCCCTTACGGAGTCGTGGGAACGTGTTCGAACCTAAGTGTGAATTTCTTAAATGTCTCTGGATTGGAATGTTTCCTTACTCGCTTTTAGTAAATGTAATAATGGAAGTAATTAATGTGGAAATAAATATAAATGCAACAGATGTAATAATAAAGGTAATATTATAAATGCAGTAATTATGTCAAAATATTAGAATCTGTATGTATAGAACAAGAAGATATTTTTAATTTTTAATTTGTGGGAATGTAGTTATAAGCTGACCCTGTAATAAAATGCCCTTCTGGTTTCGGGAGAACGATATCTAACCTAGGTGCGAATTTCTCAATGGTCTCTGGATTATTTCCTAATCGGCTTTTTTCATTCGTTTTTCGGTTTATAATTTCTGTATAATAAACAACAATGTAATAACCAATGTAATAATAAATTTATAATTTCTGTAATTAATAATTATGCAATATTAAATGTAATAAATTTAATTATAAATATAATAATTATGTAAAAATAATAGAATCTGTATGTTTAGAACAGGAAGATAGTTTTAAAAATTTGTGCGAATGTACTTAATGAAAATGCCCTCCTGTCTCGAGAGAATGGAATCCAACCTAGGTGCGAATTTCTTAACGGTCGATCCCTGAACTGTTTTTCCCTCTTGTTTTGGTTCATTTGTGTTTCTGTATCCACCCGAGGAGGATGCCAGTGGGCGTCGAAACTGTCGTGGAAATAAACTCTGTCTATTAGAGTGGGTTTTTATTTTCATATTTTGACCTTCACGTAGAAAAAAGTGAAGTTTTTTGCAGGTATAGGATACTTTGAAACAGAATTTGAAAAAAACTTTTATTGTAATTAATCTTCATAATACATAATCATCTACATTCTACAGGATATTCACTCATGAAACGAAATTATAAAATTATGAATCGAAAGAAAATGAAAACACAAGTATATTAAGCATTTTTCTTTGGGAATTTTAAATTTTATTTCTAAATAACTAAACAAAACGTTTTATTAATTCATTATTTCCTTCTACGAGACTTCTTTAAATAAGTTAAATAAAGTAACTCGTAGTATGAAGTGACAAAACAATTAAAATTTCATAAAAATATGCATACACGGATCCATATCTTTATACGAGTTTATACAGAAGTATCAGTACAGTTCATAACACTTAAAAGACAACTTTGAAGTATCGGATATTACAAATACATCCTTAAAATGACAGAACATTAAAAATCTTACCCAGTATTGACGCGCATACCCATCCCTGAAACACATTAACTAGCGATATTTAATAAATTGTTTTTAATTCGCTGCCCGGCAAAACTCATGGGACATTATGATTTGCTTTGTTGTGACTCCGTTCATCCGTACATCAGCCCGTTGATCCCGCACCAATCAATGCCCTTCCCTCCGATGGGTAAAGGTGGGACATACGTGCTCTGAGGGCAATATTTCGAGAGATTTTTTCTGCCCTAATTATCTAAAAGAGTTTGAATATGACCCCAAACGGTAAACTTACCATTGTACCAACAGGACCCTCATAATAATAATAATAATAATAATAATAATAATCTTTTGAAGGAAAAAATCGACTTATAATTGGCCTTATTTTCACTCTGTGATTTATATCCCTTTTATAAGTTAGTTATAATAGTGTATAATATTTCCTTATGTTCAATTGTGGAATAACTCTCGAGAGTCTTTCCTGGATTCAGTTTTATATTTGCATAATATTATTCCAAAATTTAATTTTATCTTTAATTTTTTCAGCTGCGGCCTTCCAGAATTACAGCATACTATGATTTATTGAGATTAATATAGGCAAACCGAATGGAGAGAGCTTTCTCTTTTAATTGCCTTGTCAGAAGATTTTTCTTAATTTTTCGAAAATAAATATCCAAAAAAGGTTTTATGTTGTTCCTTGTTCATAACATTTATTAGGTTTTAATTTTAAAAGAAAGAAAACGTGGCAGGTAGGTAAAGGGGATTCTTTTTTATTTGTTTGCGCGAGAAAGCAGTCATTAAATTTGTTCCAAGAATTAAGGGACCACCTGAGAATTTAAATTATTTCAATGCATTTTTAAATATATATTTTTCCCGTTTTTTCTGTTACAGATTTTTTTTCTCTAAAGTGTTTTGTTGCAGATTAAATCTGGTTTTTTTTACCTAGTACTTGTAATGATAACGTTTTTCTTACAGAAACTTTACAGAATTTAATTAAGGTATCTGTAAGAAATTTCACTTCGTGCATACTTTAAAGTAATTAACCTCAGGGTTCTAAAACGCATTTATTTTACGCATTTGATATACTGTTGTTAAAGAGGATTTGAATATTCGTTTAACTTTATACTGTTTTATATATATATATATATATATATAGAGTCAGCAGATTTAATTTGTTTTGTTTGAGAAAAACATGTATAGTGGAGAGTTTGGTTTATATGAAGTGGAGATGACCAACCCCGACCTTCAGTTACAAAACATGTTCAAACAAGATCAGCAACACTTACCAAACTCTTAAATAAAGTTACGGTCGACAAAGCTTGTCCATCTAAAACCCCAAATTAAATCACGCATCTCCTTTTTCCCCATCAATGGCTAATTAGGTTACGGGCATATTGAACAACACGGGCAACAGCATCGTGTTCTCATTAAGTGGCGATGTCATGGAAGAAGAGAAAGAATATAATGACGATGTTTACAGACTTAATGGAGACGATCATAACGACTTTAGCGAGGACTTCTTGATTCACTCGAAACCTTACCGTCGGCAATACCAATCGATTAACTTAACCGGCGGTCCTCTTTCCTATAAATACCAGGTAAAATAATAGTTCCAACTTCTTAAAATGTTCACTTTTCGTCTTAGCATAAACAATAAACAGTATATATGTATATTACTTGTGTGTGTGTGTGTGTGTGTGTGTGTGTGTGTGTGTGTGATTATTAAAATAACCTAAAAGTGACACTGTTACTTCTAAGACATCATTTGTTTACCCCAAAACCTTTTTGCCTTCTATTTATAGTTATTAATTGTAGGAATGGTTTATTCGCAGATAAGCCACGTTCAGTTCCACCTTGGAGGAGGCGATCACGAAGGATCTGAGCACACAATCAACGGATCGGCTTTCCCGGCTGAGGTAATTCTAATCAGATTATAAGGAAACAGTTATCAACTGCGGAACATCCAGTCTGTGAGAAAGATAAATAGATAGATGTTAGTAGATAGACAGAGTGGTAGGTAGGCTTCCAGAGATGTGTGGGTAATTAAATGTCTCAATAGCTCAAAGCTAGTACGATCCTTTTTATTTTCATGACTTCTTTCTTTGTTGGAATTGAAAAATGTATATTATATAACAATTTTATAATATCATTCATTTTTTGTTCCTTGTGCATAAATTTTTATTAAACCCTTCAAAAATAAAATGCAGACTGATTCTTTGATTATGGACACTTTAAAATACAATACAAAATTAACTTACATTCCTAAAACTTGCCACGATTATTGTGGAAAGATGGGATTTTTTTTGGTTTACAGACACATAACACGTAAAGCGTGTTCGCTCATTCGCAAAATTGCGTGACAGATATCCAAGAAGTGTAGGTTTTAATTATGACCTCCATTATGCGAACTTTTGCCTCGTCTTAAATGATACTCGTACAACGATGGACCAGAATGTTTATAGCGCAAGATCCCAAACAAATTCTATTTTTGCCTGAAACTTTTGGCTTGAGAGTCTTGTCTAACAGCTACTGCCACTTTCACGATTGTGGTCGTATATGACCTCCTCTCATACCTGACGTCAATCTCTGTGATTCCTTCACATAGGAATATCTAAAGGACAGGATCATCAAAGAAAATCCAGATATATTAGAAGCTTTGAAGGTAGTGGCTGAACGTGATACCCTCTCAATTTCTACCGGAACGCTTGAGTATGTGATAAAAAATTATATACCGCCCGGTTTCGTCACATAATTTCCGAAAGGCAAATACATTAGAATCATGTTTTGCGCATGTAAAGAACCCTTTAATCCCTCCACAATTATCGTGCCAAGTTACAGGATCCTAAGTTAAGCCACTGATTTTTAATTATTCTTGAAATTGTGTCATAATTAAAGAATTACACTGTATATAATTAACATTCTATAATCGTGATTGCCAATTTACCGCTATTAAATAATACCGTAACAAACCTCATTTAATCAGTCAAATCCATGAATACAAAATGCCACACGATAATGATAACAATAAATTTTATAGAACGAACGTTCCAGCAATACATTTACCAACAAGTACACATATCACTCAAAAGCCTTCAATAGGTTAGTCGCTGGCTGGCTATTTGAAGCAAGTAGCAATTTCGTGCGGGAGGTTTCCCTTCTAATTAAAACTTACAGCTTCAGATTTACGCCTTTAACTCAGAGTTGTACACCAATTTTACCGAAGCTGTTACAAGAGCACACGGAGTTGTCGCCATTGCGGTTCTAATAAAGGTGATGTTCACACAGGTCTTTTCGTATGCATGTTGCCTTGTCACCCTCGTAATGATGTTACTAGTATTGGTAGTATTTGGAATAGTAACAGGAATAGTATACGATGAACTTTATTTTTTATTTAATTAATTTGCTTGCATGTGTTAATTTATCAATTTATCTTCTTTTGATTTAGTGTGATTGGAGAGCGAGACGTGTTTGTGGAATAATACTCACAGCGACACTCGTTAAATACTACTACTACTACTACTACTACTACTACTACTAATAATAATAATAATATGAGGGTATAGCAAACAATACATTTTTGATTGTGCTTATTTGTCCCTAAAAGCATTTAAATAAACCGTCTGACGTGAATCAGAAGGATGATGGTATAAACTTTATTTACACTCAGTGTAATACAAAAACACGACAGGAAACCTCGTCTTGTCATCCTTAAAGTCCAATCAAAATAGATTAATTATTTACTCCGTGAAAGCACAGATTCAAAAAGTTCAGAGTAAATTTAAAAGCCAAAATGACACGTCTGATTGGTCGATATGAGCGTGTCTTTTTGCTATCATATTATACCATCTAATTATTTATAATCATTCCGTTAATCAGATATGGATTAAAAGATAACATCCAGGAAGCTCAATTCCCCACTACGTAGGGGTGAGTATAATTATGAATTCAAGGTTGATTTGTTCAATAATTTCACCTCGCCACTTTGAAAAAGGATTTAAATATTTGCTGTGCCCCGCAATCCTTTTAGTGACAGTGGCAGTGAGCCTTTACAAAGGTTTGACAGAAGTAAATAGAATTTTTTGTTTTTTCCAGAGTTTTTAATTTGATAATAAAAGTCAATAAATAATAACATATTTATTGAATGAATATATTTAGAGTCGTGTTGATTTTCCCTTTGTATTATGCAAAGCTAACGCACGTTCTGGCATTCCATTGATGAACTTTGCCATTTGTTCTTGAGGATTAATCATCGTCGTATCTATTTACTTTTGGCAACCCTCTGTATAAATGACTCGAGTACAGGCATTGCGATATATCGCTATAATGCGATACAGGATCAGCGATACGGAATTTCGTGAAATTATGAGCCTGAAATTTACGGGATGACTCTTAACAAAAATTAATTATACATTTCTAAACTTTGGACATGTTCATATTCATAATATTCCTTAAATCCATGAAAATGATTGACCTCATAAATGTCGAGTATAAATTGCGTCAAACCTTTATCAACTATGAACTTTCGGCGTTTAATATAGTAAGTACACTCATCACATTATATAGTGAATCCTTTGGACTCATACTCAGTAATTTATTGGAGTTTCGGAAAAAAGTTCACCTAGAAAATAAAATTATAAAAGGCACAAAACTTACTAATTAGTAACTTAAAAAAATAACCTCTGTACGCTCATTTTAGTCACTATAGTCTGTAAACTAAAGTTTAACATCGTTATATGAACCAGAAGTACAGGCTATAAAAGCCTCTTAATAAATCTTCAAGGTCACAATCTCGGTTAACAGTAATGAATGAAAAGGGCAAAAAACTAGCACAGCGTTCAGGCCAGACGAATGCGGCTAACTCCTGGATTATTATTAACGAGTACGATCGGGAGTCGAAACCTCGTCCTGAGCGTCTTCACTTCGCTTACGAGGAAATGGTGTTACCTCTACTCATTTATACGAACATTGACAATCTTTTTTAATACCCAATTAAAAAATACGGCTTTACATATTACTCAATAGTATTTTAATAATTAATCGTTGGCTTTTAATTTAAGAAATTACATCTAATTTAGGAAATAAATGAGCGCAAAACAAAGTGTCACAAAACGAGTTTTAAAACTATCATAGTAATTAACGTTTGAATGGTACCGCAGATTTAATTAGTTCCCATTGAAATGTAGCTCTAATTCTTAATTATTTTTCCTGTATCTTTGCTATTACATTTTATTATTATTATTATTATTATTGGTTTGGCGCACACGCAATTCTGCTACACCGTAACCAATCTTCTTCCGTGTGGCACACGACTGAAAAAAATGGCGTACTTTGTCTTGTCTGTTTTTATATTTTATAATAATAATGCATTACAGTGCCCGCGAAAAGTATCCGATCACTCAAGAAAATACAATATTTTCCCTTGATATTCAGAGACACGTAATTCACTTTCTATTTGTTCTAGCGACATCTGGTAACTTTGAGGTTGCTCGCTGATATGAGAGCTATCCAACGCATTCTCAAATTAGTGTTCTGGTAGCCTTCGTTGCGGGTGGCTGTGTCTCAAATTTGTCAGATTTCACTGTTTGTGTAAATTTCTTGATTTTTTTTTTTTTTTACAGAAAGTGGTGTAAATAAAATTTATATATAATGTGTGCTAAAAAACAACTTAAGAGTGATTGTCGAGGTGCTATTGTTGCTTTGCATGCATGTGGGAAATCACAGAGACAGATAGCTAAGGAATTAAACATATCCCAAAGTACCGTTAATTTATGGGTTTCACGGGCTGAGAACAATGGTGGCCTAACCACGCCAGTCCCTAAAAAACGATCTGGCAGACCGAGAAAAACAAATTCGCGAACAGACAAACTTATGAAACGTTTAGTATTGAAAAACCCAACAATAACTGCGAAAGAAATAAAATTTAATATGAATAATTTGTTATCTGGTGTTTCTGAACGAACTATCCAGGAGCGGCTCCAAAAAGAACTCGGATTACCATCTCGCCATGCTGCTAAGAAACCGTTCATTAATGAAAAAATGCGTAAAAAACGTGTCGCATTTTGTAAAAAATACATTCATTGGACTGTTGATGACTGGAAGAAGGTTTTATTTAGCGATGAGTCGACATTTTTGACATTCAGAAGTTGTCCAAAAAAGGTTCGCCGGCCTATTGGCTAAAATAGAATGGACCCTAAATACACCCTAAAGACAATGAAACACCCTCCAAGTGTGATGGTTTGGGGTTGTTTCGGTTACTATGGGCGTGGAAACTTATATTTTCTTCCGAAGAACACAACTATGAATGGTGCACGGTATTTAGCAATGCTACAGGATAAACTTCCAATGGCAATGGCAATCCAAAGGACAAAAACATACATGCATGATGGTGCACCATGTCACAGGGCCAAAATAGTGACAAAATGGATTACTGACAATAAATTTGATATTTTGGATTGGCCTGGTAATAGTCCAGATCTCAATCCGATAGAAAATCTGTGGCTAATAATAAAAAATAAGGTTGAATGCCACGACACTGGCTCAGTCGAAAAATTACAAGAGGCCATCAAAAAGGTATGGTGCAAGGAAATATCAGTGGAAGTTTGTCAAAACTTGAATAAATCCATGCAAAAACGTCTAGAACAAGTCATCCAAACCAAAGGACAGATGACAAAATACTAATATAAGGTTAGTATACATTTAAACATTGTTTTTTATGTAAAAAATACAAATTTTAAGGGTGATCGGATACTTTTCGCGGGCACTGTACAACTGCAAATGAAGGTTATTATTAGTATTGTTATTATTAGTATGATTAGTAGTATTAGTAATAGCTGTAGTAGTATATGATTTAAACCTCCATTTTCTTAATCGCTCGTTATAAATGCTCTCAGTGAGAATAACAAATTATTATTATGAGGTAAAATGTTTTAATTTTTACTAAATATGTGACTAATGTTAATTAATAATGAATTCACCTTTAAAATCATTGATGACGAATGTAATTCAAAACGAGAAAAAAAAAGACTGAACGTTTTCAATAAATCACCTTTTCTCCGTTCTTTACAGGTAGGATTAGAGGGCCACCCTGGTCTTCTACCTCTGATGAATGCCCTGCTGCAAATACAACGGGTGAAAACGTGGGCACGGGTGCACGAGGTGTCTTTGAGGGCGTTACTACCCAACACTCATTACTATATCACGTACGATGGGTCCCTCACGCAGCCTCCGTGTCACGAAACAGTAACTTGGATTCTTATGAACAGACCTATCTACATCACGAAACAGCAGGTACGTATAAAACTCTTTTACGACACCTTATGAAGGGTACATTTACTAAAACTTAGGTTTTACTTTAACTGTGGGACAAAAACTCTTCAGAACTGGTAAAACAAAAAAAACAAAAAAGATTTACTGTACTCTTTGTAAAATCGGAAAGGCCTGTACGCTTACATTATATTCTAAAGTCATTAACTGACTTTTTCATACATAAAATGATAGCATCATCACTCTCAAAAAAAGAACTGTCCCTCGCGTCTACTTAAGAACGCAGATTTAAGAAAAAAGCACTGAACGTAATCTGTAAAAACATAAAAGTATTTCAAGAGTAAACGTGATAGTAGGTCGAAGTTAAATGAAGATTAGATGAAGCCGTCCTCTTCTTCACAAACGGGATCCCCTGAAACTGAACGAAAAAATATTTAAAAAATTTCCGTTTCAGGGATTAAAGAAAACGTTTCATTTTATTCTCAGAGTACATATAATGCAATTACCCTTTGTCCACTCAAAAATACAGCGTTTCCAGTGTTTGGGAGGCTTTCTGTAGAATATTGGTGATTGGTTAACGCACGACGCAACTGGCCAATAAGAAAACTAATCACCAGGTTTCCAGTGTTTGGGATGCGTTTTGTCGGAAATACTTTATATTTAGAGTACATTTACTCCTTTTTACTAAATGTACTCTTCAAAGTCATATTCAGACTGTATTTAATTCCTTTTTTTTCTCTACGTTCTAAAGTAGACATTAGTGGGCAGGTTTTGTTTAGAATGTACAGATAAAGTTATAGGGACAATAGTCTTTTTTCTAACATGAAATCATATACTTTTCCCGAGTTTTGGAAAGCTAACATCCTCTATAATTTCTTTATATGTATAACACGATTACTACAGCTTTCATGTAAAAATAATATAATGAGAAAATGTTAACTCTCCGTTTTATACTGTTCAAAAGTGAGCTTAGATAACGCTCGCATATATAAGCTTAAATGAACTTGAAAGGAATAAAAGAAGAGTTCTCCAATCTATCAGATGAGGAAATATTTTCATATTTTTTCTGCTGAAGAAGGGATCAGAGTATTTTTAAAACTTGATAATGAATCGATAATTATATGATACCATTTAATCTATGCGTATGTCTAATTATTAAACTCTAATTAAATTTCGTTTTATCTAAACGATTTTCGTAATGCTTAAATACCGGTATATATATATATATATATATATATATATATATATATATATATATATATATATATGATCAGTCTTTCCTCATGTGATCAGTCTTTCCTTGTGAACAGACGTGTTTTATCGAGTGTTCAGTGTTATCAATTGAATAACTGGTTTTCGTTGAGGTGTCTTTAAAAAAAAATAGTGTTTGGTGCATTCTTAACTAAATTACTTCGTGTTACTAATCATTCATTAACGAATATATTTAATTTATTGACTTTATTCAGTACTATATTATTTGATTAAAACAAGGCTAGTGCACGTGGCTTGCTTTGTTTGTTTTTCAAATCTATCAGAAAACGAGGAGTCATAAGGTTCATTTTCCCTTCCTTCGGGAGATCAGGTAGAGTGTGGTCACACACCGTGGGAAAAAAGGAAAGAAGTCGGTCGAATCGCGGACAGATAAGCATTATTAATACTCTTTCTTTTACAGATCTTTCGTCGGTAGCTTAATTATATATTCATTTAATATAAATTTGTGTTACAAGAACCTGTTTCTGCGTTTTAAGAATATTTTTGCGGGTTTGGGCAGGTGACGGCACAATAAGCACGAGGTAGACCTACGTTGTAATTTATTAATTTCCAAACGTTCGTTTTTTTTTTTTTGTTTTGTTTTTTAACTAATTAAAAGCATGGCTCCCCCGTCAAGTACTTGCAGTCGTTGTGAAGGGAAATTTGCCGCTTACGCGTTTACAATGGCTAATAATAATGAACAGTTAGTTTGCAGGTGATGCTCAAGCATGGAAGTCCTGAGGAACGAGTTAGAACGTGAGAGGGAGGCCAGAGTGAGGCTTGAAGAAAGCGTGATGCTCCTGAAGGCAAAATTAGAATCCCTTGAGACTCCAGTTACGACCCCTCCTGCCTCAGTTTCTACTAATAATATAAATAGTACTAATAGCCCTCTCTCTTCCCCTAGTTCCCAACCCTTCGTTCGAGTACGTAATGGAGCACCATTGAGAAAACCTAAGACTTGTCTACCAGTAATAACAAACAATAAGTTTTCTGTTTTAGGTTTCGAAGATGCTGATGAACCGGAAATACGACTCGTTGGCGATGCCATTGTTCGAGGGCAGCTCGAGGAATTCTGTGGGAGAAACCCTCGTCGTAGGCGCCGTTACTGCTACCCTGGTGCAAGGGGTGGAGGATATAACTAATAGTGTTGACCATTTTACAGAAGGTACCGCCGAGGACACAACGTATGTTATTCATGTCGGTACTAACAACGTTTTAAATTCTAGATCGGAAGACTGCTCGGTACAGGGACTTACTAGAGCAATTAAAGGAAAAAACTAAGTTTACGTTTTGGTTTTGGCTAAAAATATAATAGTTACCCCTTTTTCTTTGATTTATTCAATCCGACGTGAATGCAACGAGTCTTTTACTTATATTGAGGTTCTAAATGTAGTGGGGCTAGGCTGCTTTAAACCCTAGATCCATGTCCCAAAGCTGGATCCTGTCTGCTTTGCAGATAGCTGGTGAGGGAAGCTATATTTATGGGACCTCTTTGCGAGAGACCCGTTGCCCACGTCGGGCTTGCATCATGAAAAAGAAAAACTATGGTATTTGTCATTTACCATTACTTATTCGGACTATAGTGGATTTAATTATCCCAGAAGAGTTCCTTGTTCCATGCACGGTCTGTGTGTATCATAAAAAACTCAGGGAACCATTTTGAGTTCATTCCCATATATATATATATATATATATATATATATACATATATATATATATACACACACAGGGTGGGCCGTAAGTTTCCATACATAGGAAAAATAAACATTTTGTTATGGACAACCATTTTTATTTATATAATATGCTCTACATGGTTGCCATTGTTTTGAAAACACATTTCAATACGTGTTCCCCACTGTTGATGAACACGCATTAGCACAGTTGACGTTATGCTTGTAATGGCGTTGGTGATACGTTCCTTTAGATGATTTATGTCTCGTATCTTTTCCTGATACACCATGGCCTTCAAGTGCCCCCAAAGATAGAAATCAAGGGGGGTGAGATCTGGGGATCTGGGAGGCCACTCCACAGGACCACGCCGACCAATCCAAGCATCCGGAAACTGCTGCTGATCCAAATACCGACGCACGTGAAGACCATAATGAGGTGGAGCTCCATCTTGCTGGAAGTAAACTGGGAAGTTACCTTCCTCGTTTAGCAGGGATGGGAAAATCTCTTCTTGCAACATGTTAAGATACCTTTCGGCATTAAGATTTCCACTGACAAAAATTGGTCCAATAATTCTGTCACCCCATATCCCGGCCCACACCATCACTTTACCGGCACCTTGCATCTTCGTCGGACTCAGCCAGTTATGGTTAGCATTACTCCAATAACGTATGTTTTGCCGATTAACCTCTCCATTGACGTAAAAATTTGCTTCATCAGTAAACAAGATCTTACGTCAAACGCATATTCTTAGGGTATCTGAAACATAAAAACAAACGTTTAATTTGTCCTATGTATGGAAACTTACGGCCCACCCTGTATATATATATATATATATATAGCAAATAACAAAGAAATTAGATCTTTAATAAACTAAATTAATGTGCGCTGAACCCCATACAAACTTCCATAATTACAAACAACCAAGAAAAGTTTAGATTTAAAAAAAAATTTTGAATCTAAATTTCTTTACAAGATCTCTCAAGAATCAAGTTCCCCTTGAGAGACCTCGTGGAAATCTTTAAGTAAAAAAAAAAAAAAGTTCCGCTACTGTTATCAATTATAAAACTTATAATAAATGTAGTTGGTTGTATTGGAATTGTATTATGATGGTTGTACACTGTAGAGGGATTAACCTGAAAAGAGAGGATAAATGATCTTTCCCCCAATCTCTTGTCAATGAAGCAAAATTATTATTGTTGTTGTTGTTTTTAGGGGATGTTTCACCTCCTTCCCAACATTTAAAGTCATAGGACGGAGGGGACCTAGTTTTACGTAGATTCCGAGTCTCAACATCATCTGGACTCGGAGGAAGGTCACCCATCCGACTACTACCCACACACAATGTCTCTCAACTTCGCTGATCAATCCGGAAGCGGTTGTTACGACGTATCCACTAGAGGCAAATTAAGAGATTGAAATGATTGGTTTCGTTTTATGCCCTTCGTTCTGCTGAGGAACTGATGGTGTGTGTGTGTGTGTCGGGGTGGGGTGAGGTAACGTCACCAACCGAGAAAAATAAGTCCCCTTTAAAAAGATAATTTAGTCCAGCCAAATACAGTACATTATGGGCAGCGGGTTCGTTACTGCACTCTCCCACCCAATTTTCAAACTGGCTTGAGGCAGTCTTTGGCTGGGTCACAATTGTGATATTCATGTAAAGTTAGAACATTTACATTTAAACAATTTAATAATTTTTTTAAAGAAACATTAATAATAATAATAATAATAATAATAATAAAGATAGTTTAAATTCTAAAACTAAATAATGAAGCTGATGCAAAGGACTTCATATTAATTAAAAATGCAAAGCGAACATTAAATATATTTTAATTACCATATCACTCATTCACAACTCATTCATTCACAATGAAATTAATGGACTGTTTAAGTAAGAAGTGTTGAAATGTAATCAATAAAGCTATTATTTTTAGTGCTCAGTTGCGTGTTTCAATCTTGAAATGTTGTTGAACGATAACTTGTCCCACAAAATTGTTTTGCATATAAAGCGATACTTTAGTTTTCTCTTAGAGCTAAATTATCCCCGCGTTTCTAATATTTTTTTTAGCGCTGCTGATATTGTATTATTGCCAAAATAATATATT
>JAJOZX010000019.1:707500-712500 GCA_023014485.1 Bathynomus jamesi
GTATTATTGTTTGATTTATCTTACCGCTTATTATCTTCAAGAATATCATACTATGTTATGGGATTTATATCCTACCAATAAAGCTTATTATCATTTTATGTTAGAGAGAGAGAGAGAGAGAGAGAGAGAGAGAGAGAGAGAGAGGCTAACAAAGACCCTCAGGTCCACTCTAGGCCAACTCAAGAAGAAAGTAGAAAAGTTAGAAATAATAATAGAAAAGAAGAACACTGAAAACTTATACCACGCTTACGCTTATAGACGTGTAAAGCTTTCACGCAGGAATAGTAGTAATAGTAAAGTATAGGAGAGACAAGGCTCTTTCCTTCCTCCGCCAGCCACTGCTGATAGAAAATAGTGGTGAAAGAAGTTTTATCGGAAAATAGGAAAAAGTATAATGAAAAGAATAGCTCCAGAGTTCATTTACACCATACGTACACTATTCTCATGTACTCAGTTACGTATTAGAAGACAGCGGAAAATACAGGATAGCATGAATACTAAACTACGAATTTAATCTACGCCATGCATTTTTTAAAGACTTTTTTTTATTTATTATATGTAAGAAGTCGTCATTTCGTCGTTACGTCACTTCTCCGTAGTCTACCAAAACCACCGTACCGAAGACTTATCATATATTGCATTCGCTTACACAGATAATATTATGTATTTCTACACAACACTTATCTAGTCTATTAACAAGGTAGGCGAATGTCTGAGCGTGTTTTTTGTAACTGGATTTCTGTCGAGTGTTATATGTCTGCAAACTCTTCAAATGTCGAGAGTATTCAATTTGGGTCCCCTGCCGTGAAAGGTGTTGCTGCGGCAAGTAATATACTAAGTAGTTCGCGGTGTGATGCCACCACGAGAACGGAGGAATGTCAGTGGAGGGTCCCTGTCTCTTTCCCGTGTACTTCTCCCTTATGGAGAATGAAAGTGTTTTATGGGTGTTACGGCGAATTCAAGTGTCTCCCACTTAGAGGCATTTATGAGGCGTGATCAAAAGACGCGTTTCTCGATGGTTGATCATGATATGTGGGGTAAGAACAGTCAGAAGAATCTCTCTGAAGTTGAGGGAGGACTAAGTGTAGGAGGAAATTTTTAAACAAACATAAAGAAGCACTGGTTCAGAGGGTACTTCCAACTGGCCAGACCTATAATTTAAGAATTCCCCATGCATAATGGGGAATAATAATAATAATGCATAATATGCATAATTTTTCTTTTTCTTACAAACTTTATTTTTATTAAGAAATTTGATGGAAATATTTAAAACTAAATTTCCACTCTAACTAAATAGCTTCTCTGAAGATGAGTATGACTGTTTGGAGGTTTATACTCCCGAGAGATCTCATCAAGCTTCCCGTCATCTGAGAACTCACAGTGCTCTGAAACCAGACCCGTCCAGCACCTCCTACTACAGTTATTGTAAAGGGGAACATCACTAATTCTATATAAAACTATCATAATTTTCTACCTAGCTAAGTTCGATATTCCGCGATTTAACTAAAAGGTACTAACATTCCTACACTATAAACCCAAGTAGCATCCCTCTATTGAAAACATCTATTCGGAAGTTTTGGCTACCGAGAGATCTCATCAAATTTCCCTTCTCTACCAATGAGGTGCAGGGGCGGATCCAGGGAGCGTAGTCTAGGGGGGCACCAAACAGACATCGAGGTATCAAAAACTCACACTTCCCTAAAGGGATATTCACATTTAAATTACAGTATATTAAAGTGCATACACAGGCCCTAGTTTTCAGTGGTGTGTTAGTGATAGTTGTATTCACAAAGAAATATTATTTTTTTAAAGACATAATAAAGAAAACATGAAAATAATATCATTACTAATAAAATATTTATCAATTTCTGTACATTTAAATTGGGATAAGCATGTAATACTTACAGTATAATGCAATACTTACTGTAATACTTACAATATAATGCAATACTTACTGTAATACTTACAGTATAACGCAATACTTACTGTAATACAGTATACGACACAGGTACAGTATAATACAGTATAATTGAATATAAAATACGTGATTAGTAATCATGTATTTTATGTTCAATTATACTGTACATATCATAACATACATTTCACAAGTCATGCAATATTATATAGACCTATTTATCATGATATGAGGGTCAATTGTTAGACAAAACTTTCACAAGTTTCATTCGTCCTTTGAGGATCTAGCATAGGGGGGCACGTGCACCCTATGGCCCCCCTGGATCCCCCCATGGGGGTATAATCTGAGAAATCCCAGTGCTCTGAATCCAGAGCCGATCAGCGCCTCCTACTACATTTATTACAAAAGGAACAATACTACTTTTACTCTATTTTAACTAGCCCTCCCTCGAGCAGCATCCTTTTAATAATGAAAACAAAACGGAACGAGCAAAAGAGAGAAAGAAAGGGAAAGAGGAGTGACTTCTCAAATAATTAATTACCTATTCGGAAGTTTTGACTCCTAAGAATTCCTATCAAGCTTCCCGTTTCTACCAACGGGGTACCATTTGAGGACTCTCAGTGCTCTGAAAGCAGACCCGACCAGCACCTCCTACTACATTTAAAACAAAAAGAAAACCTGCCACTCCCTATACTAACTAAAAATCACATCTCCAATTTACCCTCCTTTTGATGCAAATTAATGCAACTGAAATACCTATCCAACCTGTTCTTAAGCATATTAACTGAAGTGTTTGCCACGGCTCTCGAGCGTAGACTATTCCATCTATCGACTATCTTATAGGTGAAAAAGCCCCTCGCAACATTTGTCTCAAATCTTTCACCCTTTATTTTAAAAGCATTGTTTCTCGTCCAAGTTGAAGAAATTCTCATAATTTATGTTATTAAAACGATTTAAAATTTTAAAAACCCAAATTAATTTGCCTCTTAAATATAGGGCGACCAAATCTGGACAACATATTCTAAACGAGACCTAACAAGTGGCTTACATAATGGCAAAATAATATCCTTAGATTTATATTAAAAATTACGAGAAATAAAACTCAATACTCTATTAGCTTTACTGCTCGCGACTAAACATTGTTTTGAGAACTTTAAATCTTTACTTACAATGACACCTAAATCTTTTTCCTCATCGGCTTCATTTAACACCCTATTTCTCATAGTGTAGTTAAATTTACTATTGTGGTGACCTATATGCATAACTTTACATTTATCAACATTAAATTTTATTTGCCACATATTAGACCACTCTACTAAATTATTAAGATCGCGCTGTAGATTCTCTATATCTAATAAACTAATTGCTTTACCACAATTTTAGTATCGTCTGAAAATATAGAAATTTTACTCACTAAATTGACATCAAGATTAGTGGTGTACCGATTAATCGGCATCGGCATCGGCAGGATTGGCCATTTTGGGGGCATCGGCATCGGCTAAATTTAATTGATTCTCTCACGATTCTTTGAAATTTAAAAATTTTCATTAAAAACAAAATCTATATTTATGGAAAACTGAACAGACCAAAAACACTATGATAATTTTTACTCATTTCGAAGTGTAATTATATAAAAATATTTTATATTCACGTAAAAGGCAAAGCTTAATAAGTTAAGTTGCCCATAAATTTACATTTTCTGTCACTAGCTAATCTCTAAATATTATAAACTATTGTAATTTCGTGCTCTATATTAGTAATAATTCGATATTAAGTTGTACTTTGTAATTTATATATTAAACTATCTTCTTATGTTGACTTTATTTTAAGTATTTTAATAATTTTAAAAACACCTTGGCCACTTGCCAGATGCCAACAAACACCACTCAACTACGCGCCAGTGCACCGTGTCATTGCTTTGTGTGAGGGCGTTTTTGTGGCGTCTGGCGATTTTGCAGAAAATGTCGAAATTTGAGCAACGTGCAAACATCAAATTTTGTTTTAAACTTGGTAAGACGGCTACAGAAACGCACGGAATGCTTGCAGCTGTCTACGGAGATGAAGTTGTTACAAACAAGACTGTTTGCAAGTAGTTTGGAAGGTTTCGAGAAGGAAATGAGTCTTTGGAAGATGATGAAAGAAGTGGTCGTCCGTCCGTCTTGTTTGTAACAACTTCATTAGTAAAGTAATGTACAAGTACAAGTTCAATTTAGAAAGGACTACAGAGAGAGAGAGAGAGAGAGAGAGAGAGGTTCAATTTAGAAAGAACTACAGAGGGTTGACAAAAATAAATAGACAATAGACAGCACAATGATTGTTCTGAAGACCAAATGGCAAAATTTATCAATGGAATACCACAAAGTGTCTGTTATTACTCATATTTATTGACATTTATTATTAAATAAAAACTATGGAAAATCGAGGGTGTTTACTTACTTTTGTCAACCTTCTGTATTTATATTTTTTTTAATAATAATAACTATTTCTGTATGAGAGTTACAACACTAATTTTATATGCGAACAAAGTACACACTTTGTAAATATATTTTAATGTAAATCACTTTCAATACGACCACCAGTAAAAGCGGTAATTTAACTGAAACGTGCTCTGAAATTTTGAACAGCTCCAACTAAAGTGATTTCTAACCTTTATCCAGGAAAATTTGGTCACGGCTGACTGCGTCTCCCATACTCTCTCGATCTGAATTCTTCCGATGATATTACGTGGTGGTTATTTAAAGGACAAAGTCTACAGGAATAATCCAAAGACAGTTTATCAGCACGAAAATGAAATCGCAGCTGTAACAAATGGAATTGTAGAAGATATTTTAGCGCGAACTGTTCAAAATTTCAGGTCAAGTTTAAACCAAATTATTGATGCCTTTACTGATCAAAATGAAAATGTTTTACAATAAAATAATTCCCAGTATATATACTTCACTGGCATTAAAAATGGTTATTGTTACTCACATACAAAAATAGTTATGAAAAAATAAAAATAGTCAGGCCTTTGTTGAACGATATATATATATATATATATATATATATATATATATACCGTATAGTGTGTACATATAGCTCTCTT